>CAXKVW010000899.1:0-31042 GCA_964058825.1 Carex arenaria
CCGAACCCGAAACCCTAGCCACCCCTCTGTCTCTCTCTCTCTCTCTCACTCTCGGATCTCGGATGTCAAACAGTGGTCCGATGCGATTTTTAGCTGATTACGATCAACAGTGACCGAGGTATGTTTTTTTTTAAATGTTACCTTTTTTCTAAATGTGAGAAATTTGATAAATAAAAAAAAACTAATATTGAACGAATAATTCATTTTGTATTATTATTTTATATGTTGTTTGTGTTGTTGCCTTATTTAGACGAAAACGATGAACAGAGAAACATCAAGTGAATCTTCCGGTAGTGGAAAAAGAAAATCTGAAAGGTCAACGATGAACGGTTCTTGTACTATGAAGAACTGTGTAATACATAGGTCATTGAATGACGATGATGATTTTGAGAAAAGTCTTTACAAAAAACAAAATCCGATTAGTTTTGGAAAAAAGCCTGATGCGACTCATATCGGCGATGTGAAAAGAAAGAAAAATGCTGGTAAAACTGTCTCTTCGGCTGCTGCGACTGAACACTCTAGCAATCAATGTGTAATAAGTTAATTGAATCAGTGTGTAAGACTATCAGTGTGTAAGACTATCAGTGTGTAGTAATTATCAGGTTTGGTAGTAATTATCAGGTTTTGTAGTAATTATCAGTTTTTGTAGTAATTATCAGTTTTTATCTAAGGAAAATGGTTCACAACATAAGTTTTTATCTAAGAAAAATAGTTCAATATATTTCCGTGAAGAATATAATTTGTGGTGCGAGTTCAATTTCGTGTTCTCTTTTTTCTTTTATCACTCTCCCTGTTTATTTCCATGTCAGTCGTGCTTTGTATTTGATTTAATTTCGTGCGTGAGTTTTAGACGATGGAGAAGATATAGGAAATGTCAATTTCAATAATTTCTGTTCGATCATCAGAAAAGTTGAGGACCAATAATGGTATGTTTGTACCTGTTTATGGTTTTGTAACATAAATTAATTAAATAAGTTAATTAACATACGGAAAATGGTTCACAACATAAGTTAATTAAATAAGTTCATAGCGTAACTGAACAAATAAGTCTGGAATATAAGATAGAAATATAAATACAACATATGCTGAATTAAGTCTTCCTGCGGCTGAACAGACCAAGTCTACTTCTTAGGTTTCTGGAAGTGGATGACGGCGCGACATCAGCAGTTGTAGAGCCCTGACTACTCCCTGATTGGCTTCCCTGGCTGGGTCGCCTGCTTCCAGAAGGTCCGGCATTGGCAACCACCCTAGCATTCTCTCTTTCGTTGGCTTCGTTACGGCCTCTGCAATGCATTTCATTGAACATTCAGTATCAATATTTAAATTTAGTTTCAAATCAATTTTAAGTTTATCACAGATCATCTACATACCTGCCCTCTGTCTGTCAGTAGTAGAACGGTGAGCCTCATGTCCCACTCGACGACCTTGCATCCTGTCCATATGCATTGTTCGCCGATTGTGTTTCCTCCTCCCCTTCCTGATCCATTTCTTATCGGGAACCACCGTAGGCCCAAGGTAGTATGGCCACTGGTACTGGTTGGGGTAGCTGTGAAATGATGGTGTCCAGGTGTGCAGAAGGAAATCGGTACGGTAATAGTTATCAACAAATACGTCCTCAGAAAAGTTTCGTTCTCGGCAAACCGCCATAACATGAGAACACGGTATGCGAACTAACTAGGGGCCTTGGCACTCGCACGTTACTTGATTGTTATCGCCTAAAATGACTTTGTACTTGCATGCGCGTTGTTGAGTTTCTATAATGCCATTTTGGTTCATGCGCGGTGGAATAATCTCACTTTGAACCTGCACTTCATATTCCGTACCTGTGGTACCATACGGTACAACGCGCATGACAGAACCTTTTTCTCTGTGTTTTCTTAATTTCTCTTCAACTCTATCTGAGAATGTTTGGTCCTTACTCGCTAAGGCAGTGGCTTTAGCATGCCTCTCAACAAACCAAGCATTTAACTTGTAGAATGTGTCCTCCACCAGTGAAACCACGGGTAACATACGGCTCTGTTTGAAGACATTGTTTAATGACTCTGACCCATTAGTGGTCATAATTCCCCATCTCCAACCTCCATCACATGCTTGAAATATCTTCTCATATGCTGACGGCTCGAACGGATCTTTCGGACGTCTCTTGCCTGCCTTCGCTAAATAGGCATTTGCCTCCAGAAATGTCTACAAAAAATAGATAAATAAAAGTCAGTTATACAAGTCGTACAAATGTCCAAAAAAATTATGAAAAAAGAAATGCATACATACTCTTGCAAATTCTCTGAACATTTCTTCCATCCGTCGTGGTTTTTTTCTTTTACAGCCAATTTTGAACCTGTCAGCAAGCCACTCACCCTCGCCGGTATTCTTGCACAGGTTCTCACAAATGTGTTGCATGCAGAACCTGTGCATAGCCTCTCCGGTATTCGTGTTCCAACCATAGTTGGGGCTATTAAGTACATGTTTAATGCCCAAGTGCTGGTCTGATATTACGCAGATGAACCTATTTCCTACCACCTCGTTTCTCACAAAGGACATGAAAAAACCCCAATTTGGACCATCCTCCTGTTGAACAATGGCAAAGGCTATGGGCAACAACTGGTTTTCAGCATCATATGCACATGCTATAAGCAGAGCCCCACCATACCGGCCGGACATGAAGCATGCATCGATGCTGATCACAGGTCTAAGATATCGAAAGGCTTCAATACATGGACCGAAAGCCCATGCTATGCCCTTGAATTGTACCTCACTAGGTGTATCGGTTGGTACATTCCACTGCTGGAATCTGGTTCCCGGATTTGTACTTGTTATGGCAATAAGTAATGGTGCGAGGAGATTGTACGACCCCTTCCAGGTTTCGAAGCATCTGCAGACTGCGAGTTCCCGACCTCTCCACAACCTATTATAATGTGGAGTTATATATGGGTAGATCTTTCTCACCGCACGAGCAACCTCCTTAATGCTCATCGCAGGCTCTTCCTTAATGTCTTCCATAATTACATCGGCAATAACTGATGCCGTCAGCGCAGTATGGTCTTTCATTTTTGACACAGACTTGCAAGTGTGTGGTCCCTTGACATCCTTAATTATCCATGCCTCCCCCTTGCCTTTAGGCGCGGCAGACAACTTCCATTTGCACTTTGTCTCTTTACAAATTGCAACATACCGGGTCCTCTCTCGCTTGACTACTGTAAACTCCCAGTTACCATTTAAATGGAACTGCTTAACTTTCCTCGACAGTTCTTCTATGTTGGTGTAAAGCTGGCCCGGGCTAATATCTTCGTTATATACAACGCGTGTCCCAAAATAAGAAATGTCTGCTTCTTCAAAGGAAGTAGTGTCATTGAATGTCCTTACCGGGTGCTTGTCCCTTCGTCCACTGATCGAAAATCTATATTCAATTGGAGGAGGCATAATATTCTCATCATCGCCCTCTGATAATCTGTCTGAATCCCAATCCCCGTCCCAATCATCACCAGTTTCTATTTCCTCCCTCGGTATCTCATCTATACCGTCAATATTAATGTCTACATCATTTTGATCGACTGCAGACTGTCTTCTAGGTTCAGGGGGGTTATAGCTAGGTAATGGATCAGGTACTGATTGATATCCAACCCGACCAACACATGACCGTCTTCTAGTTTCAGCCCGGGGTGCAGCACGGCGCTCAGGTACATGCAAATACCTATCTCGTCTCACAGGTTCACGAGGGGGTGAGGTCACATCCTGGTTGTGATCATACCTATAATCAGTGGTATAATTGTCATATCCTGGGTTTTCATTCTCGACATAAGGTCCAGCCCTAGTGTCCAAGTTCTGCTCTGCACAAGGTCCAGCCCCGATGTCCAAATTGTTCTGGGTGGAAGATCCAGCCCCAATGTCAAAGTTGTTCTGGGTAGATGGTCCAGCCCCGGCACCAACTGGTTCAATCGAAACTTTTTTGCAAAATATGTCCATTATCGGGATTGAAGTGGACTCAAAAAAACCATACACAGCTGTCCATATATCCTGGTCTGCTATAGGATATTTTACATAATAAGGTTTGCCACCTGTCGGTTGGTTGTTAATTCGGGTACTGATTTCTACAGTAAATCTGGCACGGTCCCAACTAGTTTTTTTGCAAGATTTCTTCCTTTATTTCATAAATTGAAGTATTGGCATTCAGTTGGAAGCCGTAACTCGCATCTTTCGAGTATTGGCATCCGAACTCCCCTTTCGTGATTTTTTCACCCAGTACAGTGCAATTAACATTTTTGGTTTATTTCTGAAACAACATATAAATTCGTCTCAAAACAACATTTTTGGTTCAATATAAGTTTTTTGTTTATTTCTAAAATTTCTAAAATTTAAAAAAAATTAAATTAAAAAAAAAATACCTCGGTCACTGTTGATCAAAATCGCCTCAAAATCACATCAAAATCGCATCGGAACACTGTTTGAGAGCAGAATGGATCAATTAGTTTGTATTGGACGAATTATGGTGAGACAGGAGAGAGAAAACGTTAAATATAGGAAAAATGGGTAAACCGCCCCTTGGGGGGGCGGGTTGGGTGGGGGGTAAACCGCCCCATTGGGGGGCGGGTTAGGGGGGGTAAACCGCCAGATGGCGGGGCGGTCTGGGGGGGGTGTAAACCGCCCAATGGTGGGGCGGTTTGGGCATGGGTGAAATTGTTTTGGTGGACCGGTTATTAATAATATATATATATATATATTTTTGGTTATGAATAAAAATGCCGGCAAATTCCAAGTTCAGACATCCAAAATTTCATGTTTTCCCCTTCTCCAAGCATCCTTCAACAGAATGGACCGATACCATCACAGTTGAAGATATTGAAGCACCGGTTTTTAAATCTATGCTTTACTTCATATATTCTGATTCACTTTTCGATTTTGTGAAAACTAGTGATGATGGGGAAAAGCAAGATATAAGGTTGATGGCTCAACATTTGCTCGTAGCTGCAGATAGATATGTCCAAGTTTTTTATTTTAATTTTTCTCTTATAATATTCTCTTTTTGTAATTTTAATATGACAATCAACTTTGAAGTTGATGCGTTTTGTTATTACGGTGAAGTCAAAACCGATATGGGCTTTTAGCCCATTAATCCCTTCGACGGAAATAAACAGAAATTGATTTCCAAATAGAATTAAGAAGCGGAGACAGAGAGGTTTAGACCGCCGGGTGAGTCTCCAAGTCGCGTCTTCTTCAAGCGGGACCGCATCCTCTGCTGCACTTTTATTGTGAAATGCTGTACTTTTGGACGGCCCAGATTTAATCTCAGCCAGTGAGTACTCGGATGATGGAGGGGGCAGTATTAATTTTGCTTTAAAATTCGTGCCAAAATCTTATTTTGTCCGTCCGATCAAAAACGAACGGACCAGATTAAAAATGCAGCATCCTGCTGCACAATAAAAGAGCAGCAGAGGATGCGATTCATCTTCAAGCTATCTCTTTTCTAGATTTTTTTTTGCTCGCTTTGTTTAATATGGGTTGATTATTTTTTTGTATTGTAAAGATTTATTGATATAGTGAGTTTACGCCGTGTGTTTCCGTGATTTTTTTTTTTGAAAAGATTTTCATATAAAATCTTGTCTCTCTTTTATTTTGTTGTGCTTGATTGTTTGTTTGTGTTGATATTTTGTTTGATTTTCACATTTCTTCATTTAGTCAGGTATTAGTGTATGTTTATAAAGTGTTCGATGAAATTACTATTTAAACGCTTCTGAGTTCGTTCCTAATCATGTGAAGATTTATTGTACAAGAGTTTTCGTGTGAGCAATGTTGAAACTACATTAATTTTTGCGAAGCAACACAAGTGTAGTCAACTTAAAATTGAGTTTGAAGTCTATTCAATCAGTTTTGGAGTTAGCGTCATATAACACCAATGTTATATTAGCCAGATTCTATAAAAATCGTACTAATTTCACAATCCAAAAATAATATAAAAAGTGATAATAAAATTAGGATAAATTTCTAATTTTACGAAAGATCTCAAAAATGGAGGTTTCAAATAAAGGGCGAGTCAAGCCTAATTAAACACGAAATCAAAAGAATTTACAAAAATATTCTATGCAAGGATAACGCGAGTCGCTCACTTTGGGCCCTCAGGTTGAGTTTTGATCTAGGCCCTCAGGTCTGTTTCGGCACAAAAATTAAAGGGGACCATGGTACGGGTGAAAATGGATCCGATATGATTCGACAGTGATAAAACCATATTCGTATCTTTTTTTTTCCCCAGATGTGAATACGGATCAGATATTAGAAAGATCGGATATTTATTAAAAAAAATATAAATATTATTTAAAATATCAAAATTTATAATATTTATCTAATTATAATGATGAATAACATAAAATTTTCATAATATATATTAAATTATATGGTATATATCTACTATCTAATTAAAATTCAAAATCATATTCGTATCCATATCCACACGGATATTCAAATATCGAATATCCATATTTAATTTTCGAATACGGATCCGAATACAGTGGGATAATATCTGACCCGTGTTCACCCCAAGTCCATGGGCCATGCATTCTGATCAGACAGTTCCGATCTAAACTCAAAGTTTGAGTTATTTCAGAGGATCCAGACTCCAGCAGACCCAAGTCCCAATCAATTACACAACCATTTCCTTTTTTTTTTGGTTTCTTACATGATCTGCAGATCTACACTCTATCAAGCATTCTATCTATTTCTATCTATTCAGCAGCCATAGCCTGCCCCTTTATGTTTAGTACCATCATGTTACTGTATTCCATATCACATCCTGCAACTCTTGCTTGATTTGCCTGTTTGTGTGCAATTTGTATCCCTTCCTCTTCCCTGGAGTTGTGCCTCACCTTATAGCTAATCTCAGATCTTGATTGTATCATCCAGGCTCTCCAAACATGATCAAATGTTCTCCAATCATGTATAACAGGATCCCTATGCGACAGAGAGTCGACAGTCTTTAGGGAGTCTGAAAAAACGGTACCATGCTTGCATCCTATGTTCTGGAGCAGGGTGTATGCTTCTAATAGTCCACGTGCTTCTGCCTGACCGGGCCCCATTGCCTGCACCGACATAGAGATCCATTTTACCCCCACATTCTACCTAGTTAGATATATACCTATTCCGGCCGCTCCATCCTCCGACCAGGATCCGTCCGTATAACAGATGAATCCACTTTCCGCACTGTTAAGAGCATTATGTGCCCTTTCCGTTTGTGCCAGTGGCTGCGAGGCCCTTGGTGTGCATGTTGCAGCCAAGTTATCACATCCATGTTGTGTCTCTACGTAGTACCTGGTACAAACAACCATAGTTTGCGATTTTCCCCATAATTGCATCATTTCGCGATCTCCAGATTGCCCAAGATATAGAGATAAATTGGCTGACTTCCTTCTCCGGCATAGCATGTATGACAGTTTGGAGCACATCTTTAAAGTTTCCTTGAAGGTTATCAGCCCTTATCCCCAAAGGGGATACCCACCAAAAAGCTATAGCAAAATCACATTAAAAAATGGCGTGCATAATCGTCTCTGGCTTGTTCTTACAGATTGGACAAAGCGAGTCAATTGTCGGTATTCTTGCACTTAACACTGCCCTTACCGGGATAGCATTATGTATACATCTCAAGATAAAAATTCTAAGTTGTGGTATTAGTTTCCCCTTCTTCCATACCCATTCCCAAAAAACTTTCTGTTACAATACCTCTACTGTCACTCAGCAACTGATAAGCCTTGTAAATCTTCCATTTCGTGAATAGGTGAATATCAAGGTATCTGGCGCAGACCCAGATTTAAGCCCTGTTTCTCGCGAGATCGATATGGTTAGTGCCTCCTGGAAGCCAAATAGGTGCTGCCAAGCCTCAAAGTTCTAAGTTCTTGTGTTTTGGCAAATGAGATCAGATATACTCAAGCCTCTCTGGTCCCTTGATGTAGTAGCCCTATATTGAACCAATTTGGGAACCAAGGCTGCGAGAATACCGGTATTTCACCCCCACCTAAAATTTTCCAAGTTATATGCGAATGCAAAGTCGGCTTTATATAATTATATGTAGAGGTGTTCATCGGTTCGGTTCGGTTGGAACCAAATCAAACTAGGCAAACCAAAGTTATAATTCGGTTTTAAAAATAGAACTGAACCGAAGTTTTTATTTCAGTTTGTTCGGTTCAAACCGAAATATATTAATTTTTTATTTAAAGCAATTGTTTTATAATAAACCGAAGTAGATTAAGAAACAAACTGGATATTAAGAAATAAACTGGGATATTAAAAAATAAATCAAAGTCTTTAAAGCAATTGATTAAGAAATAGACCGGGGTATTAAGAAATAAACCGGGGCGGTCCGGATTAAATACATAATATATAAAAGTTCGGTCGGTTCGGTTATTTCGATTTTGAAAATTTCAAACCGAACCGAATCGAAGTTATAATTCGGTTTTAAAAATCAAACCGAACCGAATCGAAGTTATAATTCGGTTTTAAAAATCAAACCGAACCGAACCATTAAACCGGAAAAACCGAACTATTTGAATCGATATAATTCGGTTCGGTCCAAAACCGATAAAACCGGACCCAAGAAACACCCCTATTTATATGCACCATATCGCGCAACAACCTGGAGCAATTGTAAACCTGAGAGGTAGCCCAAAAATCAGTTCTGGAGTGGTCTTTTGCTTTAAGGGCCTATATCCATAATGTATCAATGCCAGTTGCAATTTTCACACTATCCTGAGAACCAAAGCCTTGTTCATATTTGCCAAACTTCTTAATCCAAGACCTCCTGTACCCTTTGGTCCTGTAATTGCACTCCAAACGACATACAACAATTTCCTTTTTTCGGTATCACCGCCCCAAAAGAAATTGCGCATAATTCTTGTTAGCTTAGCGACCACCTTTGCCGGAATCAACATTGTTCCTATTGCATATACTGGCATACTCTCTAGTACTGCCTTAATTAAGATCAATCGTTTAGCATGTGTCAGCAACCTCGCCTTCCAGCTGTTGAGCCTTTTTTCAAATTTTTGGATCAAGTAGTCAAAAGAGTCTGAACTCGACATGGATACCGGGCAACCGAGATAGTGCTCATCTAATCCCGCTTGCTGAACATCAAAGTGCTGATGAAAAATGCCTTGTTCCTATACGATGTTAGAACCCTTTCCTTTTTGAAATGAGAAATAATAAAGGGATTGATTTATTATTAGCCAAAAACGCGGATCCGACTATTACTGTAGAGGATGGGCCTCACTTTACGGTTTCAGTCTTTCAGATAAATCTCAGCTGGTTTAAGATTCGGAACCTCAGGGCAGTATTATTGGGCTTTGAGATTCGTGCGAAGTAAAATGGTCCGGATTCACTAATTGTAAAAGATTCCCTGTGCATAATAAACGCAGGGTTTCTTAATCGATAAAAAAATTTCAAGTTCTCAAGAACCCGACCGACCAGACCAAGAGAGCGAACGAGCCATCTTCCCCCCTCCCGCTCAAAGGAGAAAATTTGATCGACCAGACCAAGAGAGCGACCACCTCTCTCCCATGCCATGGTTGGTTAATCATCTCCTCCCTCTTCTCTCTCTTTTTAATCTGATCGGCGCTCATTAGTTGAAGTGGTTTTCTCTTTTGACAGTTCTCCATTGCCGCTATAAACGATACAGACTCGGACAAACAATGGGAGCCCCTCGCGCCTACTAAGGAAGCCAAGGTCACAATTCTACTTCTCATTTTTACATTTTTTTAGTTCAATCGCTTTTCTTGTACACGTTCTTTCAGTGAAAATTTCTTTGTTTCAGTGAGTGAGAAAATTGCTTCTGTAATTCGTAAACCCTAAATATACATTGCGACATAGATTCTTTTGCTTGAAATTACAACAATAGAATTTCGCGCAACAAGTCATGCTGTTTGTTTCTTGAAATTTTAATTTAACTCGTGCTTGTTGGCTTCCAATCAATCAAGCGACCAGTTCAAAGCTTCCAGTTTCCGTATTGATAGGAATAAAATGTGAAGGTATTATTGAAAACAAAAACCAAGCTTCAGGGAAAACAATTCATTTACTAAGTTATGAAATGCTTCAATTCTATAAATTCAGGAATTCTTTCTTTCTCAAAAGTACCATGAGGGGCTACTCAAATTGCAAGAAAAAAACTTCACAAAAGCACGGGAATTGCTTGAAGAAGTATTAAAAGACCCACTCATATCGGATATTCAAGCAGATAATGGTGGTAGTGACCATCATTTGCGTCAGTTAAGGTTAGTTGTTAGTGGTCTGTAATTTCTGTTGAGCAATTTAGAAGCTGAGAGATAGGCTTTAGCAGAAATAAGACAATTTCCTTACTAGGCATCAGATTATATTATATATGTCCTTGTAACAGTGGCTTCTCTTTCATTTTAGGCTAAGCCGGTCTATTGTCCTAATTTTATTATGCAGAGTTTAAATCCCAATCTTGAAATTTGATAATTTCTAGAAGTTATCTGAGGCTTTCAAATTAGAACCTCACAGTCTGAAAAAAATATGTATAGGTATTATCATTATTTGTAAATTTGGCCTGTTTACTTGAGAAAGGCTTAACTGTTATTGGCCTCCAAATTTTTGTTAGTTCTTTTTTGTGAAGAAGTAGAAATTCAGAAACAGAGTAGTAATAAGCAGAAAAAGAAAGGAAACAGACCGATAGAAAGGTATTTTGTGTCAGTCTCCAAAATGCACCTAGAAGTACTGAAAGAGCCAACAGAGTGTACCATTTTGTTCACACTGCAACAGAATAAATGGCTTTTACTGAATAAATCACACCTAACTAGGTTTGGGCCTAATATAATTCTTTTATTGATTAATTTGTGCTAATTCTCGGTCTTGCCTAGGTTTTTGTCTCTGAAGAACCTTGCAAGTGTATTCCTTCAGCTAGGGCCTGAGTACAGTGAAAATGCAATGCAATGCTATCTTCAAGCAGTTGAACTTGATTGGGGTGATGTTGTTGTTTGGAACCAACTCGGCACACTGTCTTGCTCAATGGGTTCACTTGGCATGGCTAGGTGGGCTTTTGAGCAAGGGCTCATATCTAGCCCAACTAATTGTAAGCACCTAGCGTGTCCTTTATTATTCCATTTTGCAAATTTTGTCTCGTGCTATTTTTTCTAGTATCACTATTTGAACTGATATTGTTGAATGGCCCTGTTTCTGAACATTTTAGTGTGATGGAATTGATATGCAAGAATATGTAATATGGGGCAACAGTACTAAGTACTAACCAATAGTTTCAGGGTGTCAAAGCAAATAAATAAACAACTAGAACACTTAAATGCATTACTTTGGGTAAGAATTAAGTACCTTCATTCTTGCTGTCTTTCCCTTTCCACTGACTCGGTACAAAATGAAAGAACCATAAACTCTAATTTCCAACCCTTGAAGAACATTAATGTAACATAGGCTTCCACACACAGAAACGTACAATTCCGATTAAGGGAACAACACACAAGGTGCTTTCATCAAAGAAAAAGAAAAGGACGGACACAACATGCACACACTCACAGAGAGACAAGCAGCCCCCCTTGACTTGACAATTTGGAATAAGCAATACTGTCAAGTTTAACAAAAATTGAGGAGTCATTATGAACCTTGAATTGATTCCTTATCTTCATGCAGGGATTTGTATGGAAAAACTCATGGAAGTATTAATTGCTATAGGAGATGAGGTGCAGTGCCTTGGTGTATCAAAACGGTTACTTGAGAAGTGGCCTTCTCATTCCCGTGCCATGCATGTGATGAATGCAATTGAGCGGTCTGAATCGGGACCTCAAGGTTTTGACAAACTTGAGCCGGAGCATCCCAGACTGAAGTTTAAGAGAAAATTGGATTTGCCCAACAGCCCATCAAAAAGGATTAGACAGGTTATCCAATAGGGTTTAAGCCTACCAAGTCAAATACTACAAAATATAGTGCAAAATTGAGCAAAGTTTGCATGTGATTCCAAGTAGGTTTTATGCATTCAAACTGATGGAATTGTTGAGGTGTCTATCTGACAATGTGGTCAATACTAAAATCTTGTGTAAGAGGAATATGTTTTCTAAATCATGTGTTTTTTATGTTTTTGGGTCACAATGCATCAGTCCAAGGGTCAAGTAAAAACAGTGTGGAAACAATGCATATTGATGTAACCCAAACTGCTATTTGAATTGTCTTTATAGTTGTGAAAATTGAGTTGTACTCCTACCTATTGTTGGTAAAGTAAGGTAAATAAATAAGTATTTGTTTGCTTTTGTTTGTTTGAGCTTTCAGTTGTAGGAAAATAATGAAATTTATATATTAAAGATTTTAGTGGTCTATCTTTTGTTTCGGAATTTGCTTCTACTAAGACCTTAACTTCCCATGCACCAATTTGCTTTGACAGGACTTGCAATTGACGGAGAACACATGGTCAGCTCTTGTGAACGGAACCCTTAGCATCCTGACCTCAACTGATGTGCATTCTTACTGCAGTGTAAAAGCTTATGTAGATGGCGGCATATATAAAGAATCAGATGAAATGGACAAAAAAACAATTGATAGTACTCCTTGCACAAAAGAGAAAGAAGCAAGTGCTACTGACAAGGAGCAACAATCTCAAGAAAGGCGTAGCACACGGCTTGAGAGGCTCAGGAGCCGAAAATCAGGGAAAGACGAATTTGAATCAGGAAAGGATACAAATGTCATTTCCCAGAACCTTGAACCGTTCATACTAAAACAATCAAGCAATAAGGAGGTTGACTGCTCAAGTCCTAGCTTTCAAGTTCCTGATGTTTCAAAGTACACACCTGAGATTGAAGCTAGTGATGTGAAGCAGTTCATGGAACTAATTCCGGAATATTGCAATGCTGTTAAGCTAGGTAATATGTTGCTAGAGGAGTTTTCTGACCTAGCACTTCCCTATCGGGATTACTTTGTTAAATTGCCCGAGTTGGACAAGCTGACAAGGCAATGGGGTATGGAGAGATCCCAGTGCTGTCATATGTATCTTGCTGAGGTATGTTTTGACTTGGGATCACGGTCCGATAACAAGCTGAAAAGTGAAGATTTCCTCTCTGATTCGAATTACCATATTTGCAAGATCATTGAACATGTTGCTTCTAACCTCCCCGAGTCTGTCACCAAAGAAGGCCTATTAAATGACATGACCACTGATAACGTTTTGAAGGAAATACATAATATCCCCCGGAATAAAGATGATAGTGAAACTGACAATACTGTCGAGAAGGAAATACCTAGTACTTTAGCAAACAAAGATTCTACTGATAAAGAAGGTAATAACACCGCTAACCAGGAAAGCTGGGATGACATCTCGTCCTTCTGGGCCCGCTTTTATTGGATTAGAGGTTGCCTCTCTCTTGCATCTGGTGACAAAGGGAGGGCTTATGATGATTTTAACCGTGCCATCTCTCTTCTAAAAGAGCCTGTCTTTTTACCTCACTGCATGAATGAGAAATTGCTAACTATTGATAGGATAAATTGTGAACTAAATTCCATAAAGCTTGACTTTCTACTGAGGGACGAGAATGAAATAAAGAAAAAGGTGCCACCCACAGAGTGTATCAAGTTGCTCCCTCCTCTCCTTTTCTCTACCAAGGATGTGAAGTTGGAAAGTCGTGAGGCTGTTGCACTGCAGATATCTGCTTTGGATTTGTTAATATCAGCATGCGAGAAGGAAGAGAAAATGAAGTTAGATGTGTATTTGGAGTGCCACAAGCGGAAACTACAACTGTTGACAGCTGATGCTGGTATAAATGTACTAACTTCTGATTTGGAAAATTTAGAAAGTGTGAAATCGAGGCAGATTGAAAGGATTGTTGGAATTGTAAGAGATTTAGCCAAAAGCACGGGTCTGATCAAATCCTTTGCTGGCAAGGGCGACTCTAATGTAAGTTAATTTTGTCAAAATCATGAATGAGAACATTTATATCATCTCACCAATTGTAGTCTGTGCAGGGAACTTTTACTTCTCTAGCATGCATAATTGCCGATACACAATCTCTGCTCCTGACAGTTGTGCACAGTTGTGTGAAGTTACTCCTTTCCAGAAGATCACTTGTGAACAAGTCAGAACAGATAGAGAGCACCTGCCTTGTAGATGCGGCTATTTCCTTCTGTATGCTTCAGCACCTGGATCCATCTGTCACTATTAAATCTCAGGTAGTGTCTGCTTCCTTTGAACTATAAGCTGATCATTTATTTTTTGAAACTATGTTATATGTGCCCCTTTAAAATATTGAAATGTTATAGACACCCCTATCTTCTATGTTATCTGACCACTTGCACGTCAAACACCATATATCTCCTCTTCTATTTTGTTTATAATTTCCATGCTATCCTTTTCTTTCTCATTTATGTAGTTTATTGGAGTAAAGAGGGTTGTTTACTCATCTTTTTGGAGTGTGATATCATTTTTTTTAATTTTGTATCGTGTTTAATTTTTTTTATTTTAGCATCTTCGAAACTTTTTGTGATACCTTGGCATTTTGGAGGGATATTCATCTAATAATTGATATGTATCAGGGGCCTACCTGAAATTGTTTAAATTCGCAGTGTGATCTTGCTTTTGTGTACTCTGACCACAGGTGGATCTCATTGTTACGGTGCATGAGTTATTAGCAGAGTACGGGCTTTGTTGTGCTGGTAAAGACAGCAAAGGGGAGGAAGGGACGTTTCTGAAGTTCGCAATTAATCACCTTTTGGCTCTAAAATCTCTTCATTGTATATTTTCTTTACACACATCTGGAAAAGAAAGATTAAAGAAAGCCTTAGGTTATGAGAGATTTATCTTACATATATGGTTTCAACTCAGGTACAAACAGTGTAGAGGAAGATGCGCCTCATGATGAACAGACCAAGGATGACGATTTGGAAGATAATGGTGCTGAAATTCAGTATTTGCATTGAATGAATAAAATACAAGTATAATGAGAATTATATATTTATGGAAACAGTAGTTGCTTATGTTTTTTTTTTTGGAGTACAGAAATGGAGGAACTGGAATCATGTATTGATGGTGCCTTGGATCAGAGCTTCTTCTGTCTTTATGGGCTTAATATGAACCCAGATTCAACCAGTGAGGAGGATCTAGTGACACATCAGAATACTAGTCGTGGAGACTATCAAACCAAGGAGCAATGTGCTGATGTATTTCATTATATACTGCCATATGCCAAGACATTATCTGTACATATATTCTTGCCTTTTTCTTCTTTCTTTTTTGTTTTGGAGGGGGGTCATCATTTCTGTACTTAGTACAAGAGATTAATAGAAACCAAAAACATAAACTAAAGCACTGCTTGTTTGAGAATGAAATAAAGATTAAAATAATGGAAAAAAATCTGTAAAATGAAAGGACTGGAACCATAATGCTAGATACTACTAAAGCACTACCAATTTACAAGAACCATAATGCTTTATTTTGGTCATCTCAAATGGCAATGCTAAATCTTCTGGTTGATCTGTTTGAGTCTGGTGGACTGTACTTGATTTTATTTTCAAATTATTAACCAAAACTGACCCGTTGCCATTTGTGATATCGAATTGCTATTACCTTTTGTGTTCTGGGCCCTAACCTACTTTAATTATTCCCATTTTTGCACTTAAATAACTGTTGTTTTTCAGAGATCTGGTTTGGTGAAACTGAGGAGGGTGCTGAGAGCTATCCGCAAACACTTTCATCAGCCACCAAATGAGGTGATGGCTAGCAATGCTATTGATAAATTCTTAGATGGCCCAGATTCTTGTGAAAAAAAGCTCTTTGAAATATATGAATCTAATGGAGGCAGGGATGCTATCATGAACATATTTTTCCCTGATGAACGGAGTTCGAAGGAATTTGAAAAGCTATCTATTTCTAGGTCCGGTCCATCTCTGTAGACTTGTACTTCAATAAATTTCTCTGTGCTGCTGTAGTAACAAATTTAAGCACATGAAAACACTGGTGTTAAGTACTAAGTTTTATTCACATGTATCATTGTCCTCAAGAAGTAACCCTGCCACTTCATAGTGTGAAATGTACATATAGTTCTGCAAATCATGCTTTCACATCTTCTAAATATGCTTAAACCACTCCTTGCCCATGATTATTTATCTCTTTATAAATAATATAATTGTGGGTGATATGGTACTTCCTTTCTACAAACAAAGGGAGGAGCATACTCAATAAAAGCCTATGTTTTGAGGTGTACATGATAGGTTTCCATCCTGCAGCGATACCGCCTGATATTTTGATGTTTCGGGGCACATAATTCTATCAAGTACCAGTTGTTTCAGTAGATATATATTATTAATTTGCTTAACGTATCAGAAGTTCCTATGCAATGATTATCATGTAGGTCATCATATTTGTTGTAGGCATTTCCTAATGCAAAGGCAATCTATGTATGTTTGTTTTGAATCGGAAACTTCTATTTAGTCAAAAAAAAAAAAGTCTTTGCCATGCTGATAGCATTAGTTTAGTGTATACTATGTCAGAAGATCCTATCTGGCATCAGACATCCTTCAAGATTTAGCTTACAACTAGTATTGATCTTGTCGTTTGAGATTCTTATGTTTAGGTTATATCATCATCTCAGATTGCCAATTTGGATCTTCACAAGTGAAATTAGGACAATTAGCATAACTCTTATAAACATAGCTGTTAGGATCGTACATCATGTTAAGTTGGCTAAAGTTTCACAGTGGTGAAGCTAAGAATATCTCGATATCCTAAGTATAGGATACTTCAGTTGTTGAATTGAAAAGAAATGTTTTTTTTTCTTTTCTTTTTTCTGAAGTCAAAATTCGTCTTTTTCTTCTTCTTTGAAACCTTTATTCCCAAACAAGTTGGGGTAGGCTAGAAATGAAAGCCAACCAGAATCAGTAATACAGGGACTTCCCAGGAGGTCACCCATCCTAGTATTACTCCTGCCCAATTCGTGAGGGTTTCATTTCCATAAAGAGGCTGTTTTTTTACCGTTGGCTTGCCAAGCCTATCATGAACCCCCCCTCCTTTTTGGACAGGTGGAGTTTTTGAAGTCAAAATTCTATCAGAGGAAAAGAAATTATGAATTGCCATCTTCCATTAGAGTATATATTGTGTTATTTGAGCTATCTGCTGTAGAAGTAGGCCAACATCTCTATTGGTGAATAGGAGGTTTACAAATCCATGCCCAAGTATTTATCACTTCTTGTATTGTAATTGCAATCTTGTTAGTATCGGTCATCATAGCTGTTCAGAATCGACAAATTATTCTGACTGAAGGTCAGAATTTCTTTGAATATTCTTGAATTTATTCTAATCTTAAAGCAAAACTCAGATTGGAGACAAATATGGTCCTTGGGTTCCCTTTATAGTACCTACATTCTCATTTATTTTCGTTTCTAATTGGTCAGGTGCTCTTTTCCTTGGAATATTATAGAGTTACCTCATGGGGAGTTAGCTGTCCACACGAATGATATAAATACTAAAGTTGCTTTAGTTTTACTCACGTTAGTGGCATATTTTTATGCGGGTCTTAGCAAAAATGGATTGAATTATTTCGAGAAATATATTAAGCCAACCCCAATAGTCTTACCAATTAATATTCTAGAAGATTTCACAAAACCTTTATCTCTGAGTTTTCTCATTTTTTGAAAATATACTTGCTCTGCTATTAATACTTTCCAATTCAACACATGACTATACCCCAAGTTAAAGAGCTCTGTGATTGCTATCCCGGTCATGACTTTCCTACCCCCAGAGGGAAAGTCAAGGGCCTTCCATTTTAAGCCATTGGGCGAGGGAGTCTAGCCCCCTGGTTTTGTAGCCATGTGGTCTAATCCTTCTGAGGTACAGACCCACCCTGTCTCCACTGGATCTGTCCCTGTGAGTACCCTCAAAAGAACCCTTCCTTAGCCATTTTATTTTGGTTTAAGGTTAAGAAGAAGAGAAAGGGCTTTTCTTCTAGATTTTATAGAACAGAGAGAAAGGTGCGTTCGAAGGTGTAAAGTGGAAGGGACGTTCTAATTGAGGTTTTAATAAGATGGATTTTGCATTTTTGAATTTAGATTCTTTTTGTTTTGTATTTCTAAATAGTGAAGTTAAATAAAAAGAGGACATTTCAAAGTCTTTCTGAGTAAGTTTGAAAATTCATATAATTATAAGGGTTTTTGTGAAAATATAGTAGGATACATTGACCCCACTTAAGCTTCACTAGCACTGAGCTCTTTTGTTGAACTTCTAAGCAGTATAATAACCCAAACCATTTATCTCAATCCAGGATAGTTGACTGGATTATAACCTGAACACCAACAGGCATGACCATGCCTATTGGCTAAACATAATTTGGTAACATTTTGGACCATGGGGTTTAAGTTAGGTCTCGCTTCTCTGTATTTGCCCCTAGGGTATCTAGTGGTTATGGCAATAATGAAGGATATACTGTTGGTATTGCTCTTTTATGAATGTAGCATACCTGAAGCATGTGCACTAAAATTAGTTCATTTGAATTGTGAGTTGCAACTTGCTGTGTTGTGGTCTAATTCTCTTTTTATTTTGTACGTGTCAATTTCAGTTCAGAGCCATACTTGGAGGTGTATAGTAACCTTTACTACTTCATCGCACAAGCTGAAGATACAAGTGCTACAGACAAATACGCTGGGTTTGTGCTGAAAAAGGAAGGTGAAGAGTTTGTGGAACAAAATGCAAATATCTTGAAGTATGACCTTCTGTACAATCCTTTGCGTTTTAAGAGCTGGCAGAAGCTTGCACATATCTATGATGAGGTAGTACATGATTAATTTTTTCATTTTCTTTGTTATGGTTGAAATCCTTGATTGTAATTTGAACGTGTGATCTCAGAGCTTAATAAATTTCATTTTACCTACATGTCATGGGGCATATGCCCATAACTCTTCCAAGGTACTTTTTATTCATTTGTTCATTTATATTTTTCAGAATTGCTTTAGGCTAGCATGAGCTGATGCTATTAGTTGGTGTCATTTGTAAAAACTTATCCCCTAGAACAAAGTGTGTATACCTGCTTAACTTTTTTTGAATGTGAGTGTAGTGATGGCATTAACCTGAATTACAGGAAGTGGATCTGCTATTGAATGATGGTAGTAAGCACATGAGCATATCTGATTGGAAGAAGAATATAACTATGCATGAAAGGGTTCATACAGGAAGAAGGCGCAGTAGGCGGTGCTTGTTAATGAGTTTGGCTCTGACAAACACTTCTGCTGATGAGGTACTGCTTCTTCCAGTTACTGCTCTATATTTGAGTTTTAATTTCATATGCCCTGATATGAATTTGCTTCTTTCTCAGAGTGAAATAAACGAGTTACTGGCACTGGTATATTACGACAGTGTACAAAATGTTGTGCCATTTTATGATCAAAGATCAGTGATACCCAACAAGGATGCTACATGGATGGAACTTTGTCATAGTTCAATGAAGCATTTTGAGAAGGCTATTGCGCTGAAGTATGTTTCCTCAACTATTTCTCTTCTTTTTCTTGGCTGTTAACCCTAATACCTGCTCTTTCCCAAGAGCTTTATATTCATTCAAAAAAGCTAAGTATGTGAAATGACTAAAATAAACCTTGCATTGTTATTTACTATGAATGATATTTAATTCCAATAATAAGGCAGAAAAAGTTAAGGAAGAGGAAATTCAATTATTTCACTGTTCAAAGAGCTGACAGGATCAATTGTTTTGATGAGTAAATAGAAAGGGTGGGTTGGGGTTCAGTAGGTATTATTTCTCTTGGCTACTGTAGTTTCTTATAACGACTCTTTTCTCCAACTTCAATTATAGACCTGAGTGGCTCCATGCATTTTACCTTGGGAAGCTCTGTGAAAAGTTGAGGCACTCTCCTGCCAAAGCATTTGCATACTACGCCAAAGCCGGAGAACTAAATCCAACTGCTGTTGATCCTGTTTATAGGCTTCATGCATCACGTCTGAAGCTACTTTATACTCGAGGGCAGCAATCTGATGTCATCCAGGTTTGTTCCTTTTCACATGTATAGTTCCTTACTCCTATGAAGCAGATTTAAATCATATTAACATTGGAAGAAAAGAATTGAAAGAAAAGGATTCAAACAGTGAAATTAGTGCTCTCCTGGAGCAGTGAGGTTAGCTACCAAGTTCAGTAACACCTTTTACAGTAGCAAATTTGAAATTTTTATGCATGCTTTATATGTAAGAGAAATGTTTTCTGTAGTTAATCTGTGGGAAGTAATCTGTAGTCCTTGCTTCTGTTTCCTTTTTGTGCATTAATTTCTTTTAATCCAGATAGTGGCTGCTTATGCCTATAAGGACTCGACAAAGGAGACCATATCAAGCATGCTTGGTTGGAAAGCAGACGATCTCAACTCTTCAAAATCAGATGCCAGTATGATTGATTCACCAAAGGAGAAAGAAAGTATTGACCCCAAATTACTGGATAAGGTTTGGCTTGTACTATATGATGACTGTATATCAGCCTTGGGTATATGTGTGGAGGGAGAATTGAAGCATTTTCACAAGGCGAGATACAAGATGGCGCTGGGGTTGCATAGAAGGGGAGATGCTGGTGACTTGGAAAGAGCCAGAGACGAGCTCTCGTTCTGCTTCAAGTCTTCACGGTCTTCGTTTACAGTGAATATGTGGGAAATTGACGGCATGGCAAAAAAGGGAAGGTAAGAGTTTCTCCTTTCAATTATGGTAATTCAGTATGCAGTAGTATGGTACCAAACTAGGTTAGCATCTTTTGTTTAGTAAGTAGCCCTAAAGGAGAATTGTCAAATAAAATATTGCTTATG
Organism: Carex arenaria; assembly: GCA_964058825.1. Classification (NCBI taxonomy): domain Eukaryota; kingdom Viridiplantae; phylum Streptophyta; class Magnoliopsida; order Poales; family Cyperaceae; genus Carex; species Carex arenaria. The sequence goes on from CAXKVW010000899.1 coordinate 20,755, forward strand.
TTCTCTTCACAGTTATAACCATAGTATGGTTATACAACTGCTAGAGAAGTCAACTGATAGAATTTCTTAGTTGATAGAATTTCTTCCATAGGTAAATAGCTAGAATTAATGGATCAGTTGTATTTCAATTAGATAGAGCTAACTGAAAAGCGGCAACAATGGAAAAAAAAAATTTAATTGACAGGGTTGGAAAATTGGTTAGTCTAAAGCCAGACAACTTGTGAAGAGGTAAATCCTCTGCCTCGTGTATCAATTTTCATGAGGAATCTTGTCTTGGCCTAGAAAAAGCCTTCTTTTTTTCAGAAGATATTACTATATTAAATGGCTGTGTGCGCAACCTTTCCTAAACTTTGTGACTATGATTTGAATTAAATGCGGAGGTTTAGAATTAGACGGGATCCATGTACTTCGAACCTAGCTATGTTGGGTTTTGTAACCATTATGTGGCTCATATTCTCATTGCCTGTGTTCCACGCCTTTGATCAGCATAAGATATATATAGTGATCGTAGCCTAGGAAGAGATTTGTGGCTAGATTTGTTCTGACAGACTAGCTTTTTCCACAAATGCTACTAATTTAACTTTGAAGACCATCGACTCTCTTCACCTGGTGATAAGCTCTTTTTATCACATTAGGGCAAGGTTTAGATTGACAGAAAATGATACTCACTCGAGCTGGATCTCCAGTTTTTGCACCAAATTATTGGATCACTTCAGCTTGAGTCTATACCCGATCTTTGCCATCATACCAGGGGTAAACCCGTCATGGAATTCCTACTCATCCTTTAACGATACTTGTATGTTGTATGACCTAATGTGCTTGAAGAAAGATCCTAACAGTTTTCTTATGATTCTTTTATGGCAGGAGGAAGAATCTGAGTGTTAGTGGGAGCAAAAAGAACTTGGAAGTCAGCTTGTCAGAAAGTTCGCGCAAATTCATTAGTTGTATAAGAAAGTATATGCTCCTTTATTTGAACCTGTTGGAGAGAATTCGTGACCTGCCTACTCTAGAGAGGGCTTACAGCTATCTTCGTACTGACAAAAGGGTATCAGCTAGCTCACTAGATTTATATTAAAAATGTAACAGCGTAGTAGTGTATTAGTTTGAGGGCTCGAACAATTAAGCCAATCCAGTGGCAATGAGAAACTACTTTTATGGGTTCCATACTACTAGCATATACCTATTAGTTACCAGCTGCATCCTTCTTTTGAAAATTATCAAAACATTTTGTTTTGCTTTGGAGTAGCAACTGATTGTCTGTGACTTGTACTTGGAGACATTTTCTTATCTGTGTAACCATTTAATCTTAATGTCAATGTATTGAGTAATCGGTTAATTGGTTCTGGTAATCTTTGTCAGGGTTCTGTTTTTTTGTAGCTTAAAACGGGCCATGTGACTCTTATTGACTGAAATAGTTGGTAATATGCCACTTCCAAAGTAAAGTAAAAAAAATTAGATTGAGAATTGCCGTGCCTGCTTCTAAAGCATATGAATTATAACATGGACCCCAAAAGTTTCATCTTCTGCACCATTTCCAGCCCCATTGTTTTAGAAGATTTTCCAAAAGTACCCCATCTATATCACTTGTTATATCTAAATAAATAATAACCCTCTAAATTAAAACAGGGTTATTCTGGGTAGTTTTGAGGGAATAAAGAAAAAAGGAGTTTCTATGACTGTTTAGGATGTCTTCCTCTTTATCAAATGGGGATGATGAAATATTTTATTTTTTATTAGTATGCTGATATTTGTTTTGGTGGATGACTTTGATTGTATACAGTTCTATCTGTGCATAGTGGACATGGTTCCTGTTGCCCTAGGGAAATACATTCAAGTTCTTACTTCCACAATAAAAAGTTCGAGCGATGCTGTTGCAGTTGAGCAGCTGTTGGAGAAAATGTTCTCTGCATTTATGGATCATGCAAGCATGTGGGGTGAGGTTGGCAGTCTACCTGAAGTCAATTGCCCTGAGCTATCAGAGACCAACTTATTTAGGTAACTTACAATAACCGAATTTGTATCTTTGGAACAATTTATTGTGGATTAGGAAAAATGTTATTGGAGTTGATTGAGCTTTAACAGTCCAGCAGAAAAGATTGAAGACAGCTATTTCAGTCTGAATTTATACCAGGGGATATCCTGACAAATTTCTACAGCTTCTTAAAAATGGCTGATGTTTGGCTCAGATTCCTATAATAATGCCTATTGATTTACTCTTTTCATTTGCCAATTCCCAGAATGATGCCTTGCACTTGGTCTGTAATGGTGCCTACTATTTATTTATTCCTTGGCTAATTCCTGGAATGATGTGTTGCAAGTTGTAATGCTTATATATATTATTTTTATTGCTCATTGTTACAGTTATATTCACCAATTCATCCGGCTGCTTGAGAGTGACGTACGACTGCATCAACTTGAAACAATAAATGAGAAAGTTCGAAAGCGTTTCAAAAACCCCAAACTTACCAATAACAACCTTGCAAAAGTTTGCAAGAATGCTTCCCTCGCCTGGTGCCGTTGCCTCTTAATGAAACTTGCATTGATCACCCCTGTCCCTGATTCAGCTGGGACTAACCTCACTGATGACCGGTCATCATCAGGAAACAATTTAGTGCTCTATGTTGATCTCCAACCTGACGAACTCCTGATGTCATCACCTGAGGGGCAAGAGAAGTCGAAAGGTCTTGACATGAACTTGTTTGAGACTCTGTCCAGGATAAAAAATGTGCAAATCAGGCAGGTGGCAGAGGCGAAAATGGAGGAGGCAGTTAGTTTGATGAGGTCTACTTATAACTTCTATCGAGAGAGCTCTTGTGGGACATTTCCTGCTGGTGTTAATCTGTACACTGTTCTGGTGCCTCAACCTGTTTTGATGAGCGATGGCATGCAAATACAGGTGCCACCTTCCCAAGATGTGGTAGGTAACCTGGACCTTAGCATCCCTAGGAAGCTGCTTTTGTGGGCTTATACTTTGGTTCATGGTCGGTATTGTAACATATCTACGGTTGTCAAATATTGCGAAGAAATGAAGGTAAAGGAGTATTGTTTTCACACTTAATAAATATTTGCTTTCTGTTATGAAAAATTTGCTTATTTAGATAAAACGTTGATGAGTGCAGATAAGAACAAAAAAGGGGCTTCCAGCAATTACTAACACAACTGCTTCACCTGCTTCACAACCTTCACCAACAAAAGTTCTCACAAGTGCAACAGGTTTGCTTCAGAACTTGTTGTGTTTTATCCATCTCTGTTTTCTATTTCTTTTGAAAGAATATTGTTAGAGGAATAAAAAGAGGAAGTCCTTGTATGTATTCTTTAGGTTACAAGTTAAAAGCAGATGCACTGTTACTTTGAAGTTTCAACAACTGCATTAGAGTGTTTTATGATTTGAATAACTATCAAACAAAGTTTAATAATAAATTTTTGGGTTAATTTCTTATTTACCCCTGAAAACTTCTTCAATTTTCTATTTACCCTTAAATTCTTTGTTATATCTAATAAATCCCTTAACTCTGTTTATATTTTCCTATTTACCCATAGAGTTAAATACTCATTGTCAGAATTTACTTTTTCCCATTATACCCATGTTCTTTCAACCTTTGTTTAGATTCTACTTCTTTCTTATCTCTCTTTCTCAACCATGAAGACCTGGTTCGTAAATTTCTACGAATCAACCAAAAGTTTGAATTCAATTTTGATTAGACCCTATTGTTTTTGCAAAGGAGAATAATGATCTCATAACCTATGTGCATAAATAAACGATAAACCTGATTTTAATCAGGACATTATAAGGCAGGCCAAAGATTCATATTCTTTCCAAACAATCATGGCCATTTCTAGACTGGTACGGGACGTAAAAAATCAGTTTCCAAATGCAACCAATTACGTTTTGTTAACTATTGTAGTTTCTATATTCCGATGGAATTTCTATATTTCTCGATGAAATTTTTGGTAATTTTGACCTTTGTGCTTCTCTGTCATGAACAGAGACTAAATAATTATGGAATTGGTTCATTAGCCCACCATCATGCTAGAAATCCTTCAGTGATTGAGGCTAAATTCTTTTTTTTATTCCCTCGAGCAAACTTGAGGCCTGTGATTAAAGCTTCTTTAAAACGTATTCTGCTGCCTATTTTGGTACCACCAAGAGGATGCTTCAGAACACCCATGGCTTCTTACTAGAAAATTTAGGCTTCCGATCAATGTACTGTAGAGAGCAATAAAAAAACTTACTGAAAAACAAGTTTCCAATGGGACAGGAGAGAGCGGGCAAAAGCGTAGGAGGAGAAAAACGAGAGGCGAAGAGGAAAAAAAAAGGGAGACTGATCAGGATAGCAGGAGAGTGCGGAAAAATAAGAAGACCTATCAACTTCTTTGGAAAGGATATTTTTGTCTTTTATTATTTTAATCAGAGATTCAACTACGGTTAACTTCATAATTATTGTGTGATGGGTAAAAAGGAAAGAGTTTTAAGTTATAGGAAAAATTAGATATATTTAAGTGTTCAAGGGTATATAGGAAATTAGAGAAGTCCGTCAGGGTATACAAAAAATTAATAGTGTTTTGGCGAGCTTCAGTTGCTGATAATGAGGTTTTTTTTTTTTGGCTTATGTTTAACCATTAGTTTTTTTTTTTCTTTTTTGTGGCAAATGAGCCCATAGGCATTACAGCATTCTCAACCATCTATTACATTCATTATTTCTTGCTTGAAAATAACTACAGCTATTCCTTACAATTCCAAAGAGGTAATGTATATCCAGTGTTGTTCCATCCTTCATTCCTGCCTTTCCTAGCTAGATAATCGGAGAACTTGCTGTGACCTCTGCTTATTTTAATACATATATATTTCATGTTCTCCTTTAGCGCTTTCCAAATTACAAAAATCTCTGTATAGGCCCTCCATTTGACATCTACTGGCGGAGCTAGTTTAGTAACTGCCTTTACCAGCACCTCACAATCTGTATAAAAATATCCCTTGGTAGTTCCTACCAAGTTTTCAAACAAAAAAAAAAAACAATCTGTATAAAAATTGAACTGAGTGCCGCCCATTCTTTGCACCTCCTGTATCGCTTGCAATGGTAACTAATGGTAACCATTAGTTAAGATAGCAGTTTGAAATGGTAAATAATGTCATGATCTTACTTTGAATATCTAAATATACAGGTGGCAATATACAGGTGGGTAAAGCTGAATCAGGTGGCAATAAGGAAAAGGGTGAGAAAGAAGAGATGGGTAAAGCTGAATCAGTTGTTAAGCATAGCGATGAAATGGAGGCAAGGAGATTTTGCACCTTTTTTTTTTTTTTGAAATTATCTCAGTTTAACGGATGGCTTTTCTTCTGACCTAGAAACAAATGTGGGTATGCAGATAATAATGACAAGGCTTCCAGGGACTTCTGAACCGCCTATTTCTCAACCTTCAGAGTCAAAAGTTGATATTGACACTGCAGGTTTGCTTTAAACTTGTGTTGTCTACATTCTTAAATTTTTTTAGAAATATATACAAAAGGAACACACTATATTATACCTATTTGCACAATAATATTATCCTACTTGTTTAGTAAAAGGTCAATTGATCCAGGTTCTTTAAAAACATGAGTTATTCATGGGTACTGCAGAGAGTTAGTTTTGAAGTTGTTGATGAATGGAAAATATTTTTACTATTCCAGTAAATACAGGCAAGTTAGAAGTCCGGTGCTTAAATACAAATATCTCTTGTATTCAATAGGCACATGTAGTACTAAGGAAAAAGGAAAGGTTGATGAGATATACGAACACAAGCATGCTAAACAACCTGAGGCTATGAAATCAAGCATGGCACCAATGCAGTTACAGAAGTGCGACTCATCCAATGCAATTGAGGATGCTCAAGAAGATTGTGGAGGCAACAGGAATAGTAATACTAATTGAGTTTGAGATTTTGTGCAGTGGTTCCTGTGCTGTTGCTACCATTCTGTTGTATATCTTTACTGCTTGCTAAGTTAATGTGTGACTGATTTTATTGAGTTGGTTATTCATCTTCTCTATTTATTTAGTTGTGCCTTTTTAGAAGTTGAATGGGCTTAGCAATGCGGGGCTTCAGCTTTAGCTGGGACATTGGAGATTATTTTGTTGTATGGATGTTTCTCTGTCTGAGTCGTGAGGGTGTGGATGGCTGCCTTTCAATATCTAAGTTATTGTTATGGGCCAGCTAACTGTTATCCAGGGCAAATCATATTATGTTTATATTAATTAAACCAGTTCCAATATATGTAGTAGCAAGGTTATTGTTAATTATGCCAAAAAGAAGCTGATACGCTCCGGTCCAAATAGTATTGGGCCACGTGATCAGAATACAGACTACTTTCAGTGAAGAATAGCTCAAGGTGATTTGTTTAGAGGATGTGTGTGTTGAATAAAACTTAGTTCGGGTTCCTTAAGCACGCAACTCTATCTCATATGTGTCTTTTATGTCTTATATTTATCGTCTCCTGTCTTACTGAATTTCCGGGTATTTATAGGCTTTTATGTCGGTTTCGGCCTATTTTCAGGATACCATCAGTTTATCTTGGAAGTAGGTCGGTTTGAGCTTCGACTCGGGACATCTCAAGTTGATCTCGAATCTATCTTAATTCGGGTCTCCTCTCGATGTGTTTCGTTATTTAATTCCGATATGTCTAATGAGGATTAGGCTCCCATCCCGAATGGGCTCTTGGTTTATCCTTTCTTTTGGGCTTTATGATTCTTGGGCTTTTGAGATTCATTCCTAAGCAATATTTATAAGGCCTTTAGTACATAATCCTATCAGAAACATAAACAAAATAGCATGTTGTCTACAAATGATATTTTACCCTAAAATAATGCCAACAAAATAAAAGGTTGTCACTATACCCTCAAGAGGAACACGGAAATCCTTTTTTTTTTTATTGATGTTACCGTCTTCTCCATTATCACTGATAATGTTGTAGTGTCTGCATTTGGTAATTGCATGTAATTTGCTTTTAAATGTATTACTATAGCTTATATTTGCGTAAAAATTGATGCATATCTTTTAATTTGCTTTAATAATTGTTTGGGCAAGTATTAGATAATATTTGTTTGTTTAATTACATTAAATAATTTCAGAATAAATCCAAAACATTGCATATTGCTTTTGAGTTACTCTAATAATAAAAATTTGTATATGTTTTAGATACTATTTGAAGCATAACTTTCAGTGTTGACAATTTAATCACTAATTCACTATAATATGTTCAGGATTTAATGTACACATCTGATATATATGTAATTTGCTTTAAATGTATTGCTATAGTTTTTGTTTGCATAAAATTGATGTGCTATGTTTTTGAAATCGATCTAATAATTATTTGTAAAAGTATTATATAATAATGCAAGTATAATTAGGACTGCTAATGAGCCAGGCCGGCTTATGAGTCAATGAGTTGAATGGTTCAATATTTTATATTGAGTCGGACTCTAAACTGAAAAAGGCCCGGCATTTTTATTCATAACCAAAAAAAAATATAAAATATTATTAATCACCCGACTCCCGAAAGTTTTCCACCCATGCCCAACCCGCCCCCCCTGGGGCGGTTTACCCCCCCCCCCCCCCCCCTCCCCCCAACCCGCCCCCCAGTAGGGCGGTTTACCCCCCCCCCCCCCCCAACCCGCCCCCCAGTGGGGCGGTTTACTATTTGTTTTTTTTTTTTAATTTAATACGATGGATTTATTTATGTATTTGTTTATATTTTTAATACGATGGATTTTATGATTTGTGAATAGTTTAAAACATAAGTGAACAAAATAATCAAATAACATCTGATCAACATAAAATATAGAAACGAAAACAAAGTGAATAAAATCAGCAAATAACGTCTAATCAACATAAAATATAGAAACGGAAATATAAAAATACTACTGTCAGGTCTACAATATGAAATATAAAAAACTATCAACGAGGAGGACGACGACCGGACAATGACAGTCTGGGAGCCGGCCCGCACGCCCTCGGCGGCTGCGTGCGGGTCTTTTGTCGCTGCACACGCCTCCTCCGTGGCTGTGGAGGATCCTCGTTATGAGTCAGATCCACATGCACGTCCTCCTCGTCATCAGAATAATCCACATGCATGTCCTCCTGCATTGTGCCCGTGGATCGTCGGTATGAATCGGGCAATGGATCATACTGAGTACCCTGTGATGGATTCGTCTCCCATGGATCGAACTCCCAGTCCCCAGTATATGTGCTCGGGGGCTGTGTCCCGAACGCAGCAGTCTCCCAAGCATCAGTGGGCTGCTGTGCCCCACTGCCACTAGCCTCGTGGTCGTGCTGCCTGGGGGGTGGCATCGATGGTGTGGCTCCGGTGACATCCTCTACACCGGTGGCGGTGAGGCCAAAGTCTGCTGCAGTGAAAGTGGGTTCAGCACACCACATAGGATTTCCATCCTGCAGTTATATAATGTTAGTTTTTCTTTATGAAAATAACAAAAATTTAATTTATACAGAGACGAACCAGCTTACCTCGCCAAGCTGCACCGGCACATTAAATTTATTGTAGTAGGCGTGCCATTTTTTGTTGTCGAGCACCCAATCGTGGAACGCCCAATCCGGGTTGTCTTCTGCAACATTTGAGTTGAAGTTGTTAAGAACACACTTTGTAAAACAAAATTGACGTGTATGATAAAATAATTTAACTTATAATACCTTCGGGGGGTGGTGGTAGGTCATCGTCGTATACTAATTCCCGTTCTTGATTTGGCTGGTTCGGCGCTGGTGAGTCTTTCTTGATCTCACGCCAGTTGATGTTCTCACCAGCGTCGTGCAACATGCCAATGAGGCGTCCATCGAACTGGGAATCCTCGACGATCGGAGCAGTGTGATGCAGCATAGCACACCCGAACGCCCGGAAACTTTTTTTCGCCATGCACACCAAGCTATGTGCAACTCCTCGGATCCCCGTTAGTACCTGTTCATAACGATTAATTAGAAAATAAGTTGTATGGAAAAAACTAATACTACAAGTAATCTTTATTACTTGCCGCTCGAGTACTGGTCGGGCCCCATGGCAAATGGGTCTTACTCTCGTCACCCATCATTCTCCGCCGAAGAGAATCACCGTAGTCGCCCTGTAAGTACATCGAATTCATGCACCACCGCTGGTACCAGACCATATATCGCAATGCCCATGGTCCTGCTCCCAAACTGACGTCTGCCGGGTCAGGCGGGACCCACAAGTGGTTCTCAGGCGTGCGGGCAATCCTATAGTGGGCTAAATGGCGGCCGCTCCAATCCACCTCTGGCTTCTTATGGAAGGTACTGCATTATAAGTTAGTTAGATACAATTTGTAAAATAATATCAATATTCAGGTGTGTATTACTTACTTATGCAACTTCTCCGTCTCATCCTCACCAAGTATCGGGTCATCTGGGATGAAGGCATCGAAGCCGAACTGACGAGGAACCCGATCAGGATAGTGATACTCAACTATCCAGTAACAAACGACCGGACCCCGATATAAACCGAGATCCCTCTGTTCCATCGTCAAGCGACAGAATATCCTAGCCCGGTACCACGGCCGATACGGGAACCACTCGATGTTTGCCTGGTGCAACAGTTGGAGTTGATTTCGGACGTACGAGATACCCGCCGTCCCTCCCCTCGGCGTGTTAAAATAGCGGAGGCGGCTACCCCATATGGCGCCGTATGGAGGGCTTTTCTCGATGTCGGAGCCCCTTTGCCACTTCACATTTGAAGGAATTTCGGGTCGGCAGACCGGTAGGTGCGACCAGGACCATTGCTGTAGTAGAAGGAGTGGCCCATTGAACTGCTGGCTGCCTCTCTGAAATTGTAGATGTGTATTTGTTATTATCAAATAAAAAAAACATAAATAACATTAATTGAAGAAGACTTACCAGACAAGCGTGACACAGTCCTCTGTACAAACATGCAAGCACGGCTCCACCCCAGTTCCACCGCGATTGCTTATCGAGTAGCTCCAGCTGCTGGAGGAACATAATCGGAACCGAGTCGCCACTAGAATCGACAAACATCGTGGTACCACATAAGTCAAGCACGAATGCCCTAACATACCTACAGTTTCAAGAGAAAGTAAATAACTGTTTATTTTTTTCAAAAATATATTTAATGTAATGTAATGGACTTAGAAATTATCTCTTGACATGCTCCACGTCAGACGTGAATGAGGTAATGGCAATTTCGACAGCATATTGGCGGAGAGCCTTAAGACTGATGAAGTACTGGGAGAACTTCTCATCATCGTCCTCATTCTTCCGTTTTAGCTTCTTTGCCACC
>CAXKVW010000900.1:0-40831 GCA_964058825.1 Carex arenaria
AAAAAATGTCATTATAAACTTAGTTAATTCTTAAATTTGCCATAAATAAATATTTTTTATACTTTTTTTTTATTAAAAATTAACTGAAAAATACAGTTTTGAGATATGTATAATGAGAGGTCTGAAGGGTATATAGGAAAATACAGAAATACATATCTCAAAACTATATTTTCAATTAATTTTTAATAAAAAAAAGTATGAAAATTGTGTATTTGTGGAAAATTTAAGAATTAACTAAGTTTAGAGTCACATATTTCAAATTTATAGTTTTGTGATGGTATTTTTCAGATTTGAAAGTTTTGAAGTGACAAATAACAAATTTTCTCTTTCTCGATAAAGATCAACGAATGAGATCAGAATAACAGAGTCCTATTATTCCTTTGAAATAACAACAGAATTATTTCCATCCAGTTCGACAAAGAAGAGGAAAAACAAGATGCTAAATTGATATTTTTACGGGGAACACACATGTATAAGCAAAGGATGCTAAGTACCTCAGTGAATTAAAAAGTTTCATTTTATTCTTTAAAAATTCTTATTCTTACAAAAATTAATACTAATAATCCATCTCAAAAACACAAAATTATCTTACTTATTCAGCTCCTCAATTTTAACTTTTTAGACATGCTCTTGATTTTTATCATGTCAATTACTGTTCTTACCAAAGACTAGTGTTTTTCATGAGATTACGATAAAGATTTCACCTTTATAAATGCTCTTAATTCTTTTTCAGCGATTTTCCCTTCTTGGTTTCAATCAAGTGTGTTTTGATATTCTTTCTCCTTTTGACAACTTGCAATCACTTTTTTAAACAGATCATTGTGCCGGTATCAATACATAAAATAAGATATTAATAATTTTGAACACTCAAAGCAAAATTGCAGAATATGTCGCTGAAGTTACAACTAATTTGGAGAGGACTTATTCTACATATTTAAAAATAATAAATTTAAAATATATTAACATGTTAAACGAGTCTCATATGTACCAAGACAAACTATAAGAATAAAGATTTTTGGACAGACGTAATTATTCTTACAATCTTAAAGCCACCACCAAAATGTCATAATGCAACTCTTGATTATATGTTTGTGAGTGGACAGAAGAGAGAAATTACTCTTTTATAAAGGGTGTGTTGGGATGAATCAAGAATAGTAGCAAGGATAGAGCTATCCTCAATTTTAGGATAGTAGCTATTCCAATATTTTGTAGGAATAGTAGAATAGTGGGCAATCCCACTAAAGACAAACAAAGAATAGTGACTATTTACTAATTCAAACACACCCAAATGCTGAATAGTAGCTATTTTTCACTCATCCAAACGCACCCAAAGTGTATAGCCGATCGCTCCTCAATGGAGCGGTTAGATAAAGGGATCAAACTTTTTCAGTATGGAGCTGTTAAGTTATTTTAAAAATATTTTTGGAATGGGGCAGATTCAGTATTTTTTTTTTTATGGTATTTAAAAAAAATCGGCTCTAATTAGCCCTCTATTTTCTCCTCAGAAAAATTTCTTGCTGTGGAGCACCACTGGATCTGAATTCGTAGAGAAGCCCTTATGTCGATTAGTATCTATTTTTTTAGGTAGATGTGCTGATTTGACATTTTGTCGGGTATAAGTTGAAATTGCCCCCCCACGTGTCAACAAAATGGTGCGCGACAGCTTATTTACTTGTAAAAAAATGTTCAATCACATTTTGAAATGGCAATGTCTTCAATTAATTTTATTAATCAATGTTGGGATTCATAATGAATGAATAAAGTCATAAAGTATATCCGGTAACAGCTAGTTCAGCTGGCTGCTGCCAATAAAAACCTAGTAAACTTTAACATGTCCAATTGCTAGCATTTCTTTTCATCCGAAACAAAATAAATTTTGAGCACGCTTTAAAATCGAAATTGAAAGCAGGATCTTTCTTGCATAAATTCAAATAAAGCGCCCACAAATGAAGCTCTTGCACGCGTATATGTATATACTATATACATAGATTCAAGATTTCTGTCACAACATGATACTAATCGGATTCAAACTCATTAACTTATAGGGTATATCATTCCAACTCAATTTTTATAACTATATTCATTATAAAATATGTTATAATTATAAATCGATTGACACAACATTTAAATATTTTTAGTAAGCTAATTAAAAATTTGTTTGGCACAATTCAAAGTGGGACTGTTTTTAGTTATTTACCAAATTGAAGGCAAAGTTTAGATAAAAATTTAACCAAAATATAAGCGTTTATAATAAAAGGCACAAAAAAATTCAGCCAACCCATTTCTTAGAATTGTAATAATAGATCCCACTGTTAGATCTTTCTTGTTCTCATATATATTCTCTTTCATTCTATTTACAAAATAGAGTATCGCATATCCGAAAAATACGAAAAATATAGAATCAACCAAAACTCAGAAGGAATCAGTTCAAGAATCGAACTAAATCAAACCAGAGGTAGGCACTGTATCGAATCAGGAGTAGGCACATTGAACAATTAATACATGATCAAATTAAAAATTTCAAATCCAGGAGTAGACACTTGTCTACCCTAATTTGTACTTAGATCCGCCAATGACTATATATTATGCACCAGAGTAATGCCATGATAATTTGTAATGTGCACACAGATATGTTTACAAAGTTCAAATAGTTAATATGAATAATTAAACATGATCTATGAAAATGCATTTTTAGATCAAATTAATATTTTTTTTTGCATATCAAAATTATATTTAAAAAAAATCTTTATATTTCTAAATATGTAGAAAATCACTTGATCTAAAGATTTCAAAGGGATCTTCTACCTATCCAAAAAATAGTAAAGTTTAATATGTAAGCACATTTTCATACATAAACTATGTTGAAAAGTTCAAATTGACTATTTGAACTTTAAATACGAAAATATTAATTTGTAGTATGGACAAATCTGCATTATAGATAGCCTCTCTCCCGTGCATAGGAGCAGAATCAGAGTTTCAAAATATATAAGTCAAATGTGAATAAAAATTAATCATATAAATTTTTCATGCTACGCATGAATCAATTTTACAATACTCGTAATTTTATACTCTAAACTATACTGTAAAATAACGTATAAAATACAAAGAGTTTGAAAATTAATGAGATGAACTGAGCCTAGAGTAGCAAAAAAAGTGTCATGATGTGACTAAAATGTTGAGGTGACAAACGAATGGTCACGCTGTGTCCATCCGTATCTTGATCAAACGTGATTGATTACGTTTATCATGTTTAACTATTTTTTTTATAATTAAATTAGTTTATTGAAGATTTATTATTTGATCAAAATCTAATGGTCTTAATTACACGTGACTCGCTTGACCACGTGTCATCCCGTACCATGACAAAATCAATCGTATAATGTGTCAAATTTTAAAAAAATAATCACAGTACAGAATATGCGAATCACGACATATAATCAACACGTATATTGTGCCATTTCTTGACGGAGCGGCCGTACCATTTTTTCCAATTTGATTGAGTCCCATATATGGCTCACCGCTCACGTGTATTTGACTTTGTCTATGCAAAATACGGGCGTGTTCGGTGGAGAGGGTGGGCATAGGAATGGGCACAGAAAAAGAGAAAAGTTGAACTGATTTTTACTGTTTCGGTGGAAAAAGATTGAGTCAGACTCAATTTTTTTTTCCCACGACGTGAGTTTGCAGCCAAACACACCCTACACTTCCACTTTGTCCATGCACAATAGACTATAGTATATAGAAAGCAGCACAGTTGACTGGTATATACTATGTACACTTTTTCAAAAGAAAAGGAGAAAAAGGAGAAAAGTGATAAAAAGAGAGGAGGAGATCAATAATGGGTCACTCCAACGGTCCCAGCAGATTACATACAGAGAAATAAGATAGAGAGGGTGGGCTACAAGTGTAACTACCAAAGAAGGGGAAAAAAGCAAAACAAAAAAGCTCACAACTTTGTTTTATTCATTTTCATCCGTAAAAAGGTTCAAAGCTCATTAGCTCATTAGCTCACAGCATTCGGTTGGATTTTTCCTCTTTACAATTATTCAATTTTATGTTATCCCTGCAAAGTAAATTTATTCAATAATAACAAGTCTTTATGGATGGCAACATGTTGAGGAAATATCTTATGATTAGTTATATTAATTAGCCCAATTAATGCTTTCAAGTTAAAAAAAGAATTAAATTCAATCTGTACAACTATGTTTGAAATTTCAAATGTTTCTACCCAATAACGAAATTTCACAATTTTGCACATTGATGTACACTTTATTATTACTGAATGAACAATTGTTATTGCGTAAATACATATTTTTCTGTTTTAGTATGAAATAATTGTTGATAATCACATTTTGCAATAGATCAAATAATAATTATAATATTCCGAGCTCATTATCCAAATTAGTAAAATTGGACACTTGACAATTTCACAATGCACATTTGGCTATTGCTCAATGCATATTTGATTATTGCACAATACATACTTCACTTGGTATTTTGAACTTTTATACTGAACTGTCTTGGATCATACTAAAATACATACGTGGTTGGTACAGTTACATAATGTATACTTCATTGTTACACAATACATACTTTGACTACTGCAATATTATTTTTGTTTATTTAAATGTATTTGGAAATTTGACAAAATAATAGTTAAAAAATATTTAGGAGGTGATGACTTGAAATGCAAATATTCCTTTCATTAAAATTTGAGTTTTTAGATTTTTTAATTGTAAAGTTTTTGAAAGATGGTCAAATATACCACAAAACATAAATAATAGAAACCAAGCATATTATATATGAGATACTAGAGGTAAAACAGGTCCAAAACTGGGGTTTATAATAATGAAAAAAACTATCAAATAAACATAAATTCGGAGATTTTTCAAAATTATAATTTGAAATAATTATAACTCTTGTAAGTTGTAACTAAGTACATTGTAATTGTACAAAATTTTGAATCCCATATCCGAACACTAGTTTAAATCACTTGACAAAATAAAATAACTATGATAATTATGATAACAATTTTTAGATCGAATAAACAAATTAATTTGAGAACTTGAAAAACTTGTTCTTGGACTTGTAGAGTGATTGTCTATAAATCTACTGCAATGTGAATATTACATTAATAACATAATCAATAAGACGGTTCCTAATTTTAAACTGTTTGAATAACAACAAAAACATCATTTATTTACTTCATTTACATGCATTACAAATATATAACTGTATTCTCAATACGTACTATATTTAGGGGTGAAAACGGAGCAGATACGAAGTGGACAGTGGTAAAATTATATTCATATTTCTTCTTTTTTATTTTCCGGATATAAATACAGAGTAGACATCAGACATATCAGACGGATACAAATACGGATATGGATCCGAATAAAATTGCTTATTTATTAAAATAATATTAAAAATATTACGTTCATAATATTTATCTAATTATAATGATGAATAACATAAATTTTTAATAATATATTAAAATATATAGTATATATCTACTATTCAGATACGGATAATTGAAACATAAAACTATATTAGTATTCTTATCCACACGAATATTTAAATATTAGATATTAACATCTAAATTTTCAAATACAGATCGGATATTATTTTCCACGCCGTTTTAACCCCTAACTAAATTAGATTTTGATTGAAAATACATCCCTGCTAAATTCATTACAGTAGCGGAACAAAGGAGAAAAATCAACCAGAAAATAAAACATATTATTTCTCGTAAGAAGAAATATAAATATTGGCAGCACGTGACAGAGACAAAAGACTGTGCTACGTGCAGAGTTGTGCCCACTAATGGGGCCTCATTAAGTCCATTAACTATTGTCTTTAATTAGCTGTAGCGCTTATCAGACCCAAGTCACTAAAAAATAATATAAAAAACAGATATAAAAAATTATAAAATAAATACCCCCTCAGAATGCAGCAGATTTTGCAAAAGTACCTTTCTTTATTTTGTTTTCCTATTTGAATTAATTGTTCAAGTACATTTCAATCTAACAGTATAATGCATTGATACTCCTAATTATATAACTTAATATTGCTAAATTTCAATCATTATTGGGAAAATTTCACTGGAGGTCATTAAACTTTATTATTTGTCATGAATTAGTCACTCAAATTTAATTTGTTCCTTTTTAGTCACCCAATTTTGTCAATTGAGACGTCTTAATCAAGTCACTCAATAATTTTCCGTCAAAAATCTTAACGGAATATTGCCATTATGTCCAAAATATTAATGGAATATAATCATTCCGTCCAAAATACTAACGGGATGAGCATATTCCGTTCAAAATACTAACGGAATAAATCTATTCTGTTAGGTCATGTTTGGTTGTGGAGTAAATTTAATGATGATTAAATTGCTTATTCCATCTTACTCACATTTTACATCTTGTTTGGTAGTTTATGTTATGGATTAAATTAATCCATATGAAGGAGTAACATATTGAAAAATGAACCCAAGTCTATGATAGTGGACCCTGCAGGTGGATTAAGTGTGGAGTAAGTTAATCCACCTAGAGATGTGGAGTAACTTAATCCGGATTAGTTCACTTCTTACTTCATCTTACTCCTCCTATTTTAGTCCTCGTTTGGCTCCTTAAGTGTGGAGTAAGGGGTTTACTCCACCTCTTACTGCACAACCAAACATGACCTTAGTATTTTGGACGGAAAACTATAGAGTGACTTGATTGAGACAAATGACAAAGTTGAGGGGCTAAAAGGGGACAAATTAAACTTGAGTAACCAATTCATTACAAATGACAAAGTTTAGTAGTCTCTAGCGAAATATACCCATCATTATTGGAGTTGGGTCTGTAATTTGTTTAAAATTCTTATACATAATTGCATCATAATATTGTAAAGTACAAACAATAGTGATTAATTAACAAAATTTGGCCATGATGAACTTATCTTCAATGCATTAAACAACAATTATTACCTTAGTTTTTTATTATTGGTGTAAGAAAAAGTGATAATAATTTTTATTTTATGTTACAATTACTACTATAAGATAATTAATTCTGGTGATGTTTGAACTTGTGATGTATAAATTTTACACTTTATTTTAGCTGATTATTTAAGTTTTTTCAGTCGTATTTTGATCTCATGGTACTGGGTTATGCATGTGACCAACTACATTTGTGCATGACTACCTTTAGTTTCAATATAAACTAAAGACCTGTCTATGTTTGTTTTAGAAAAAAATCAATGAAAAGGAAAAATCGAAAAATATTGATATTTTTTTGAGATAAAACATGATCATGTTTTTTTAATTTTTAAATATTCATAAAAAAAATTATAGTTGAGTTTCAAACCAGCAACGTCCCATTTAAAATATAAATGTAAAATTATAAAATTTGAAATTAATTATTTTGTACCCAACCAGAGAAATTAGCATCATTGTTATTTATACGAGCATTATTAATAATCCACAATTTACGATATATGGTCATGGTGCATAATATATGATAATTTATGTCTGTAGATAAAAAAAAATCCTAATTTTTGACTGATAATTTATGTTTCTCTACAGTAAAAAAGGACAAGTAAATTAAGTTCATATCTGTAGAGAAACATAAATTATCTGTCATTAATGTAAAATCACAATTGCGTAAATTAAAACTATGCAGACTACAGCATTGTAATTGTAAATTTTGTCTTTACACTTTTGTTATTTTTTTATTGGTGTACACAACTAATGGGTCATTTAAGTCTTGAACTGATGACATATTGACTGAGAATAGTCAGTGAATTAAATAATTTCACTGATACTTCTTAATACTAGGGTTTCTTTGCAAATAATTTACCAGAACAAGAACAAACAGACATGTGGTGATGTGTTTCTTCAAGTCAAGATTTGTGTTTAAAATTTTATAAAATTTTATCACCTCTTGAAACAGGGTCATACTGATATGATGATAGTATGCTAATATCCTCTGTGGTCCCCTTCAATTTGGATTTGCTCTGACATAAATTATAAATATATGTGATATACTCTGCATCCGAAGCTTCCTAATACTTCTTTAAACTTTTGGATATTATTATTTATGTATTTAATTAATATAAGAACAGGACTATATGATAATTAGAAGCGTTGAAGCCAGAATCCTCTCCAATCGATTGGGTTGGTTTGATTTCATGTTTTATATTAAAATAGGTTCAATCTGGTTGACCCCACCAATCTGAAAGTCATGTGGAATACTAGTTCAAATTTGAATTTATGAAATCATTGATCTGCAATATCAAGAGTATAAAAACGAATACACTTGTCAGAGATTCATTGCACACTCGGGTGAGTTAAAATGAAAAATTCTCTATTTCAGTTTAAAATGATAGTTGTTTAAGTTTTGGCTAGTTATATATAAAGAGAGAGAGAGAGAGAGCAGAACCACTGAACTAGGGTGTTCATAAGTTCACCAAGTTTTTTTGTGAACTCAACTCTAAAATTTATCTAATTAGCTTCAAATGAGAAATTTAAACTGTTGAAATTTTTCTACCTTACGAGTGATGCATCTAGATGCAAAAAAAATTAAAATTAAAATTAATTTTGTATAGAGTCAAAGTAGTCAAAAGGCGTCCAAAAAATAAATGCATTAAAATTAGTTTATAAATATTTTAATTTTGACTGCTTGATTCTATACAAAATTAATTTACATTTTTAATTTTTTTTGCATGTAGACGTATCACTCGTAAGGTAGAAGAATTTTAACAGTTTAGATTTGTCGTTTGAAGCCAATTCAATAAGTTTTAGAGTTGAGTTTACAAAGAGACTTGGTGAACTTAGGAACACCCTAGTTCTATACTCTCTCTATATATACACACATCTAAAATGTTGGATTGAATTTTCAAACTCATTGTTTGAGCTCCTCAAAATGGGTATTAAACTTAAATAAATTAATACTTGCACAACCGAAATGTGCGATTATTAAAATAAAAATGAACACTTGTTGTTTTAAATTTTTCCAAACTCATTGTTCAAATAAACCTAAATTGCGTAATCATCTGAATTAAAATGAAGACTTGTTTGAATCGAAATAAACAGTCGTCTAAATCAACATGAACATTTGTCAAATTATATGTATGTCATGTAAAAAGGTTTTTGCAGAATTGATCTAGTCTTTATTTCTTTTTTTTTAAATGGAGAGATATGGACTTTGAGGACAACTATTAATTTCATATATTTTCATCTTCAACCCTTGATTTTTGTTAAAAAAAAAATGGAGACACAATTTACTACTATTTTGTGGACATCTTGCATTCTTAATTTCAAAAAAGAACAAAAATATTAGTCCTTCCAAAATTGTCTAAGTATGCATTTTGCAAGAAATATACATTTTGGTCTTAATACATGTACATATCTGTATGAAGTATACATTTTTTTTTCCAGTATATGTATATTGTTGTCAATATAGCCGAAATTTTTTTAGTTACCACCTCAATATTTCAAAAATTCTGATATTATTATCGATTTATAAGAAATTCAAAATTAGTACATCATCACGGTGATTCTGCGTGCGCACCACAGTGTTGTGCACGAATTTTACTTTGTTTCAGTTCAGTGCAAATTTGAGCTGAAAATTCATGCGCAATTCAAAGCTGCCCATGATCTGTTGTGTATACGTAGACCACGGTACACACATAGTAACCTTTTAAATTTTGTGTAAATGAATGATAAGATCCAAATTTTGACATATTGTGGTGGTCACCAAATAAAAATCGGTCAATATTATGAGTTCACAAGCAGATTTCAAGCTGTGTGACATTTATTCACGAATAAATTAATATTTTATTTTTATTTATCACGAGTTCTTAGACATATACAAGCAAGCATGCTCTAGACACAAAAACGAATTTGGTTTTGAATTCAAAAATGTATTTACTTAGTGGAAAAAGATAAAAAAAAAAAAAAATCATGTACAGATAGTTGGGCGTTTGAATTGATGAAGGCCAATCGTGAGAGCCTCGAAATTAAGTGTTTCTTAATAATTATGTATAAATTCATTAACTTAAAACAATCATTAATTAATATATTATTGTATTCATAATAGCCTTCGCTTCTAAAATCATCTCTGAATTTGTTTGAAACTGAAAATTTAATCTCCGGTTTGAACACTTTTGAAAATCCAGCGTATCAGAATGTAGATTTGGAAATTATTTTTTAATCAGCTTCAAACTATTTTCTCATATGATATGAATAATAGAGATCTTAATTAAGATGTGTCAAATATTATTCAATGAAATTATCGTTCTCTAACAGACTAACAGTGTAACCTCTTCAGCAACCTCTTGGGCTGATGGCGGCTGTACTAGGGTTTCAGGTTGACATTTTTTTTTTTCTTCAAAGAATAAATAATGATTATTCAAACAAGATAATGCACCTGATTAGTGGATTATAAGTGACTCCTAGTTCGCAATTTTATAAGATATGGAAATAAATATATACTAGAAGCATGATTTTTCATTTTGTTTTTGGATAAAAGCAAGTGGCAGCATGTTAGTTGAGCAAATTGCAGTAATTTGTGAGATGATGAGTGTGTAGTGGCGTGTTATAACATGCAAATCAGAGAGAGGTGTTCAGAAATGGATGCTTATATACTTGAATAAATGCAAAGACACACACACACACACACACACACACACACTTTCTGTACAAAATAATATCGGTACATCTCTGTGCATCCCCACCTCAATCAAATATATTTATTAGGAGATCAGTCTGCAATATTAATTCGAATTTATTTATTTCCCCCCTTTTCTTTTTTTAATTAGAGAGCTACCATGGTACGTATATGTCTCTCATCCTTCTATTCTTTTTGGAATTGCTCATTTTCTTCATTAATCATACAAAAAAATTAGACATGCATGTTCTAAAGCTTCTTTTGTAGGTTTCGATCTTCATTCCAAATAATGGATTTTTTTTTTAAATAGAACTCATACAAAAAAATTAATCAAAAGAGACCTGTACCTACAGAAACTTAAAAATTAGCCTCCACCGGTTTTTCAAACCGGTGTAGATTGAAAGGGCATAGCTACACTGGTTTCCCAAATCGGTGGAGCCATTTTCCCATATGCGATAGCAACTACATGCACGGTTACACAGAATTAATACCTCCACCGGTTTTCCAACAAGGTGGAGCTAATTTTATATTTTTTAGAATTTTTTTTCCCCAACACGGTAACACTTGTAAGATAAAAAAAAAAAAAAAAGAATTTTCAGCTCCATCGGTTCCCCAAACCAGTGGAGCCTTGTCTACGGATCTTCTGTGACCATGCCACAGTCTGGTGGGAAAACGAGTCAGCCGGGTGGGAAAATGACTCCACCGGTTTGGGGAACCGGTGTAGCTAGGCCCTTTCAATCTACACCGGTTTGGGAGACCGGTGGAGGCTATTTTTGAAGCTTCCGTTAGCACGGGACTCATTTGGTTATTTTTTTTTTTTATGAGTTCTATTTAAAAAAAAATCCAAATAACGTACATTGGCAAAATTGGTTGCCTCAGCGCGATTTAAAAGCTTCCTGAGAAAACATATTAATTAGGAAAGATATGATGAGAGCATCATAATTTCTACAATTGAAAAAAAATAATATTTATTTATGCATCAATAATTTAACAATTTTCTTCATATTTATTTCATACTGTTTTCATCCATGCAAATTTAATTTCACTTATATGACAAAACGAATTATCTTCTGAATTGATACTTTTACAATTGCTAACATTGTAAAACTGAAATTAGCAGCTGCAGGTACTGATGTGTCATTTTTAGACAAATTAATAATTTAACAAGATTGCTGACATCTCTATAATTAAATTTACAATTGTCACATCACATCAACATTATATAATTTCTTTAGAAGTGAAATGGAGATGCTCAAATGCTAGAAATAATATTTTTTTTTAAATATATTAGATTTCATATATATTACATGTTTTCTTTAGTATCAATATCTTTTATCAAAGATAAACGTTAAGATAAACTTATGTTGAATTGAACTTAAGGTAGTTCCAGAGAAAATATAAATGACAGTAACGATACTTTTGTGAAAGAGGAGGTTTTCAAATATCTCTATTTTTTTTACTCCATCATACCTCTAATTTTATAAACTCTAATAAAACTCGAAATTTAAAATTTAAAAATCAAATAAAATCGTTGGATATGATTTACATCATTTTATCTATGCACGTGTAAAACAATTATGATATGTGTAATTTTGTTTTGGTTGTCATCAAGAGCTTGTAAAAATAATGAAATATAGGAGCTAGACTCCTACATTTTAATCAAAAAAGAGCTTGTAAAAATGTACTATTGTAGATAATTTTTATGTTGATTTTTTAACTTATTGATTCACATAAAAACAAAATCGAAATGTACTAAATTTTTTGTGAGCACATAAAGAAAATAACATAGATCACATATAACGATTTTTATTTTGGTGTTTATGTTTTAAATTTTGAGTTGTTAACATTTTGGAAATGGAGGTATGGTGGAGGTATTTGAACCCTTCTCTTTGTGAAATATTATTTAATGAGGAGGATTCAAATGCCTTCATTTTGTGTATCTCCATCTTGTCTTCATTTTTAAAATGTTTAATAACTCAAAATTTGAAACTTAGAAGTCAAAATAAAACCGTTGGATGTGATCTACATCATTTTATCTATGCACATAAAAAATTACGACATTTCAACTTTGTTTTGATTGTTATCAAGAGCTTGTAAAAAATATACTACTGTGGATAATTTCTAGACATTTATTTTTCAACTTATGATTCACATAAAAATAAAATTGAAATGTGATTTTTTTTATGAGCACATAAAGAAAATAATATAGATAACATCTAATGATTTATTTTAACGTTTATGATTTAATTTTGAATTATTAAAGTTTTAAAAATGAAAGCATGATGGAGGCACAAAAAATAAAGATATTTGAACCCTCTTCTTATTTAATTTAGCTATTCACTTGTGTTTAATTTACTTAAATTCGATTAAGAACCGCATATAGTGGTTATATATTATTTTCTGTGCAAGAAGTAATAGATTCAAAATCTATTATTTGTACCTAATAAACTGGAAGAACTTTGATCGTATCTCATGCTAAAAAATTAAATCCATGACTCAATAATTAAGTTAAATCCAAAATTTATCGTCATGGGCAAATTTGATATTTTAAATCTTTGGCTGGGTGATTTTTTTTTTAAGTTTTGCAAAAAAAATTAATATTATAGTTTCAATTCTTGCATAAATATATGAAAAGCTATACTATGCCAAAGATATTATATTGTATAAGTCAGTGGCAGAACATAGTACAAGCGAAAGGGGCAAAGTCATCTTTACGAATTGAAATTTTATTTTTTATTTTTTACTATTACTATTAGTTTTTCTCATCAAATAAAATTACATAATATCTATTTATTTTGCTTTCTTTATCTCAATTTTCTAATTCCGTTCTGATATAAGTTGATAATGGAATGTCAGGTGCTCATATTACATTGGTACTGAGTTTGGGACTAAAATATTTCACAGGGCTAAATTTTATGGTAAATAAATATAGTGCATATAATACCGTTGTTAAATTTTATGGTAAGGTGGGCAAAGTCACTGTCAACTGAAAACAATCATATATAGCACAATTAATCGTCATGATTGAATTTGCTTCTTTTTTATATGTCGGAGATTCGCGTTTCTTTTGTTTTACTTACTTTTTTTGGGCCTACATACTGTAATTTTGAGTTTTTTTTTTTTTTTTTTCAAATTTCAAAACTACATAAATTTACATGCAGCACCTTTTAAAAAAGAGGATAGAAAGTATGGAAAATATAGTAATAAAAATGCTGGAATTAATCTGAAAAAAAAATATATCAAAAGCAGATACAACTCAAGCTTAATTTTGGATCCAGATTTGGAAAGAGCATTTAATTAATATATTTCTTGGTTGGAGAGAAACGGAGAAATTTGCATGTGTAGACAACTCAAAACTGAATTGTGGACCATAAGAAATGCACCAAACCATGCCACCTTATGAGTCATCACCTTGTGCGGTGTCTGTGCCACTGTGGGAGTGTTTGGTGACCCAATTGCTTTGAGAGATTCTTCAAAATAAAGCAGAGAGAATATCATGGCAACAAAGAAAAAAAAAAGATTAAGAGGCTAAGAATTTTGTCTCAAATCCCTATGTGGTCCAAGTACTGTTCTTGCACGAGCTTTGCATAATAGATTTAACAATTTACTAGCAAACAAGCCCTTTAATTTGATTTGATATGCTTGGCAGTTGGCACTTTTTTTAATACTTTAAGCAATCTAAATAATATCATATTCCAACCTAACAATGGCTATTCCCAATGTTATCAAATACAATTTTCAATATGCATGCATAAAAACATTGCATGGAAGATTTCTATTCATATGTGCGGTTTAATATTTTTAATTTTTATTATTGTATGAATAAAATTATTACAAAATTATAAATCATATTCTGGAGACATAACAATATTGAAATTTTGAATAATAATTTTAATTCTTTAGAACCGAACAATAAAGAAAAAAAAAATCATATTATGTAAATTGTTTATTAATAAATTTTCAATTATTTTGGAATATATATTGGTATATGCGGGCACATGAATGCGCATTTTGAATAGGCAATCTCATAACCGTATACTTCATTAATTTACGGTCGCATAATGCATATGCAGCTACATATTCAAATTCATATATAATCAATTACAATACTATTTTTGATAAAGGAATAGAAGTATTGAGTACAGTCAATTATTATTGAATGTAGTATGTATGTGTAATTTGCGATTGCATATAGCCGATGTATGTTTTAATGACTACTGCATATGTTATTACTCTGTCTAAGTGGCTACTGCATATGATTCGTTGTGTACAGGAGCGAATTCAGAATTTTTATTAGGATGAGTCAGAAATCAAATTCAAATTTATAATTAATCAGGTTCAAATAATTTGTTGGATTCAAATTCATTAATTAATTTGATAAAAAAATAACAAAATAATCTCTTACATAACAAAAAATAATAAAAATAATCTCTTACATAATAAAAACTAATAAAATAGTATTCTTTAACAAATTAAAAAAAACCACATAAGGACACAATTATTTTTTCAAGAAGGTAAACTAATCCGAACATATTATATCAAAATTAGACAACCAACTCCCTAGTCCCTACTGGTATATACTAGATCGGTCTCTGATTATGTGAGGAGTGACCACTAATGGGAGAAGGGGGTTTCCGATGCCCATCGGACTAGAGTCTGATCGATGGGTGGTTTATACCATCCGATCCACTTCAATATCTGTGCGCACGGATATTAAAGCAAACAACACTGATATTAAAGTGATGCACACATATCTTAAAGTGAATCAAACAGTAGCCCATCGAACAGACTCTAGTCCGATGGACATCGGACACCCCCCTCTCCCTACCACTAATACCTTGACAAAAGAGAAAGAAAAGGGCTGTGCTTATTGATCTCGTCTTATAACATGTTAAACTTTTCAATAAATTTTTTTTTTGTTAAACTTGGGCATGCAACCAATTGGGGAGCCTAAACCGAATCCAATCCGTCCCCACCCACAGCCCATTTGGTAAAGAATAAGATTGGTTTATAGCTGGCATAAAGCGACCACATCTAAGCTGCAATCATTTCATTTTGTAACGGGTCTCACAGTCTCTAAGACTAAGAGTGTTGAACCATATAAACGAAATTCGATCGATCATGCATATTGTGGCGCATGCTATTCATGACTACGTATTTTAGGTACATGCTATAGCCTATACCTAAGTACCTAACAACTAAAATTGGTGGCTTTAAGGCTTAACACAGATTTTAATTGATTTCATATATATATATTTCTACATAGAGACGCATATCCAAATATGACAAAAGACATCTTTAAAAGGAAATTAAATATTGAGATTCACAAAAGTTTTTATTTTAAAAATAAATGTACTATATTCAAATTTATCTGCAAATTCATATGTGCGGCTTTAGATTAGCCTATTGAGTATACAGTGCCTTTCCTCATATTCTAATCTTAATATTTCAATTTGAAGAATGAAATTAAACTTTCATGTCTAAACAATATTGAACAGGCAATGTGAAGGAGAAAGTTAGGGACACAACCTACGTGGCAGATCTAACCATTGTTTGAGGGTGGCTAATAAATTAAAATTTTATATTGTCCTTCAAATTTGGAATTATTACAAGTACTTGTACTTTTTAGTCCTTTTTATAAAATAAAATTACACTGTAATAACTTATTTAACCATTATTTGAGGGTGGCTAATAAATTAAAATTTTATATTGTCCTTCAAATTTGGAATTATTACAAGTACTTGTACTTTTTAGTTCTTTTTATAAAATAAAATTACACTGTAATAACTTAATTTAGTTTCCACAATCACAATTTTTTAATTTTGCCCCAGACAACATGCAATGGATTTCAGAGGATACTGAATGCATTCTAGTGTTGGACCCAACTGATCATACCCAATTGATTGTGTGTACAAAGGAGATGATTAAGAGACTAAGACTGTCTAAGTATGAACTTTTAGTTAAAATGATTTATAATAAGCTTCCAATGAGTGTAGCATTTACTTTATGTTTTGAGGTATCTAGAGGCATAGTAACAAATGAATCATTTAGGTATGGTCCGGCGGAGTCAAAAATTCATAAAATTTGGGTATAATTCGGGAATGATTTAGAATTATACGGATCAGAAATTTCAGTCTGACAAGAGAGCAAAAAAAAAAGTTATGAGAAAAATTCAGAAAATTTGCGAATAATTCAGCGTTCGGTTCATTGTAGTGTTGTGATGTTGGGCTGAGTAAGTAGGTAGGGGGCTGTTGTACGTGTTTGAAAAGATTGAAAAGATATGATGAAGGATGCAGATATGATATGCTGAGATTTGAACAGATGACACTTTGCTTCCTACCAATGAAGTCAAGTGTTCTGTCAATGAAGGTGGTGTGTGTGTTGAGACCAATGTTCTAAATAGCGCGCTATAGTGTTTTTGGACGCTAAACGCTAAGTTATGGCATTAAAATACGCTAATTGAGCTACGACCACTATAGCGGTAATAGCGGCCCGCTATAGCGGATAACGTATAGTGCCAATAGCGTGCGCTATGCAATATAAGCATTTTTTTAGGCGTTTTGACTTGATTTTTTTTTTTTTGCAATTGACGTACTATGCTCTATATTAAATTATTAATTGTTAAATGAGGATTCACTGGTAAATTAAATAGTTAAATAAAAGCAAAAAAAATAATAATTGAAAGTTTTTTGCTACAAAAGAAACCCTTGTCGCTGAAATTAGAAAAATTCTAAATTGATGACCTTCCCAAAATGATACTTACTATATAGTAGTTGAAATATTTTTAAATTTTAAATTTTTAATTAGATAGTTTATGCTATGATGTCTAGATTCTTTTAGAATTTGAATAAAAAAAATAGATTATGTCATGAATCATGATGCTTAAGATGTTTTGTAGAAAAAATCAATAATTTATGATATTATTATGGATATTTTGAACATCAATTTGGATTTTGAACTGATTCAATATGAATATTATAATGTCTTAATCAATTTGGTGTTATTTATTGTTACATAAGACTTTAGATAATATTAATATTTAGTACAAATATATAATATAATTTTTGTAAAAACAAAAAACGCTATGTAGCATAGCTTCCGCTATAACTACGCTATTCGCTATAGCTTTTTTTTTCAGCCTTCCCGCTATGACGCGATAAACGCTATTTAGAATCTTGGTTGAGACCAATAAAACCTTAAAAAGGGGTGGGTGTGAGGAACATAATTCAAGTTTGAATTATGTAACGTTCATGCTTGACAAAATCTTATATAATCAAATAAATATTACAAAACCATATATAATTGCAGAAATCAAACCTAAGCCGGATCTATAATTCTGGACAGCTCACGTTGCCATTGGGATGCATGATGCATGAATGCAATTCAAAGGCATTCAATGAGATTTCTCTCTGGAAATTATGTGTATCTCGCTAATCCTGTCTTGAATTCCCTCTGAATTCATGTTGAATTGAGTAGGCTGATCAGGTACCAACGGCTAGTGTAATTATATCAAAATGACTAGTTTTTTGTAATAAAGATAATAATCTTATTTAATGGTGGAACCAACTGGAGTCAGAGATGGGCACCTGTTGATCCCTGACTCAAAAGTTTTCAAAATTTACTTTTATTTTTGTGTTTTTTTAATTTTATGTAAAATTATATTTAAGCTTCAAAAAAATTATAAAATTTTGTCAACACCTGAATTTTTTTCTCCTTTTTCTATAAAAAATTATAAAAATATACTTAATAGTCAAAATAATTATCCTGACTACGCTCCTGATCTCATTTATTAGGATTTAGGATATGGTCTCTCAAACCTAATGGTTACTAGCTTATTTACTATACATAATCATCTATGTAGGTTTACAAAGCTCAAAATTAGTCAAATTTTGCTCTTAGCTTTGCCAAAGCTTAATAACTCTCACTTAACTAATTCCAATATAATAAAGCCCTAGATATGTTAATATTTTGATTTTTTTTAATAACAAAATCCATAGAAGAAAAAAACTATGACAATTCCACCTCTCAGTGCTTATTTTTATTCACATTGTTGGTGCTTTTTTTATTGGTCTTCTTAAGTAAAAAAAGCGACAAATTTAAATTGTTAGTCTTGTTTTTTTCCCTCTTACTTTTTATCATCTAGCAACAACTTTTGCCATTGAAAAGGTCTTTCTTCTATAGTATACCTTGTACATTTCTTAATTTTTTTTAATTAAAAAATACCCTTGTATATTTCTCAATTTAATATCAATTCATGAGGCCCAAATATGTAACCTATTTTGGGTGATTTTGGACCTATGAAATTTTAGGCTCCATAAAACTTGGGGCCGAGATTTCCATTTCCATGTTTTCAGGCCTAGAAATTGTAGCATGTTGTAGTTTACATGCCATGTATTGTAGAAGTAATATGTTTGGAAGGTGACTTAAAAAAATAAAAAATAAAATAATTTTGTAAGTTCTCTTCCGCCTTATTAATTAATTTAAATACTTGACTATGTTGCATAACTTATAATTATTTTTTATGTTGTCCAATTTGAATTAATTTAAACCATTATTCAAAACTTCATATAATGAATTGATTAAGTACGACAAATCTTCCAATCGAGGAATAAAAAAATTAATGCGAATAATTTAAGAATTAAGTAACTCCATCAATATAATGACATAATTAGATAAATCGAGTTAAGATTATCAATAATTTGGTTCGATATTCATGGTTACATTGCTTATTTCACGAACTAAATTTAAGTTTGAATTATTTAACGTGCCTGACAAAATCTTATTTCAAAATGTGGACTGAGGTTAGAAAAGAAATATTTTAAACCAATCTATAATGATAGAAATCAAACCTAAGCCAGATTGATAATTTCGGACAGCTCATGTTGTCATTGGGATGCATTAATGCTATTGAATGGCATTCAATGTGGTTTCTCTCTGGAAATAATGTGTACCTCGCTAATTAATCTTGCTTTGAATTACTCCTGACATAGCAACCAGCGCTAATTCATGCCAATTTGAGTAGGCTCATGTTCCAACGGCTAGTCTAATTATGAATCGGACTCTGCTGCTTTTCTGAGAGAAAAGCAGCAGGCTGCTTTTCCGATCTCAGCCATTCAAATTTGTTGAGATTTGTGCATGGAAAAGTTACTTTATCGAGATACGCAAATTGAAAATTTTGAATGGTTGAGATCGGAAAAGCAGCAGGCTGCTTTTCTCTCAGAAAAGCAGCAGAGTCGGATCCGTCTAATTATACCCCAATGACTAGTTTTGTAATTAAAGATAATGGGATGTATTGTTCTCCACCAGAAAACCTCTCTTCTTTTTATGAAACTTTTGCTTTTATTCGAAAAAGTAGATCCGGTCTTGTAGTGAGATGGGGATGAAGGTATTAGGGTGACCAACATCTCGAATGGAGCTTGACAGTGAGTAGATTCAGTTGTTGTCGGAGTGCGGCGACAGTCAAAGAAGTGAATCTGGTTGTGAGTGAGATGAAGATTAAGATTAGGATGATCAACATCTCGATTGGAGTGCAACGGTAAGTAGATGTGATTGTCGTCGGAGCGCAGCGGTGGTCGAAGAAGTGGATACAAATGAAGATCAAGCTTCAAATTTCATATTTCTATTATTACAATAAATAATTTTTTTTTATTTGAATTTTGATCTTATGATCTCACACATCAGAGACCACACCAAAGACTATACGTCTTGGTTACTAGATCAAATATTAGTGCTTGTTCAAGTTTGTTATTGTCGCTTAATGATAAGTATTTGCTGTTGCAAGAGATTCAATTCTAATTTTTATTCTCATTGTTCGTGCTTTGTTTGTTTGTTTTCTTAAGTCTAAAAAAGACTAATTTAAATTGTCAAGTCTTGTTGTTTTTCTTACTTTTATCATTTAGCAACAACCTTTGCCATTGAAGCTCTTCTATGGTGTACCTTGTATATTTCCTAATTTCCTTTTTATTAAAAAATGCCCTTAACAAAATTGCTGGAAGAAATAAAAACACCTGTTGATAAATTTATGCGACAAGCCTGAAATTTGTGAGGCCCAAATTTGTAATCAATTTTGGGTGATATTGGACCCACATATAAAGCAGAGGTTACATGCAATTTGAAGGGAACAGAATCACCTGCTTCTATGTGAACAGAAAATTCTTGTTTCTTAAATCACTGCTGAGTGAATTTGGAGTGAATTTTGATATTTAGATATTCAATATAATTTTGTCGTGGGTCCACTCCGGACTCACCTGGTAGTGACTTTAAAGGTAGGAATTTCCTGTCCACAGAAGACAGGAGATTTGATTCCAATTTGAAGTCAGGGCTAAGTTGCCATTTCAGTGGAAGAATTTACTTCAGGTTTTTATATATGGCTTGAAATTTCTTTCATGTATGTAGGTAGAAAAAGGTAGATATGACACTTAACATTTAACAAGGATATCACGTCTATCTGGAGTACATTTTGATACATAAAAATTTGCACCAATGAAACATCCTATGTCTTAAAAGCAAAGTATTTTGAGAAAACAATATGATTTGCTAATCCTTTTGAGCATTAATATAAACTGATACCTATTAAGTCTTTGAACGGAGCATTATAGAATAATCCGCTGCGAATGCGCTGGTGAAACAAAGTAAACATATTTGTATGATTAAGAGGGAATCGGGGGCGGGATGATGCTAGGTTGTAGTCTTCTATATCCACATCAAGATTTATATGGACAACATTACGATTCATATGAATAAAATGCGTACGAATTTTGATACAGATCAAACGGTTCTAATCAGACACTAGACTGTTGGTTAATCAATGGTCGAGAATTTGATTCACCCTCCTCACGAGGTTTTTAAAAAATGAAAAAGAAAAAAAAAAACAAAAAACGAAAATAAAAATGTGAGAGCATAATTAGAACACAAAAATAATGAGATATTTCTGCCTTCCTCTTTATATTTTTGGCTAGTCCCCAAATTTACTGGCTATAATGAACCGCATTACAGTTGTTGAAACAACACTCGTTAAAATTGTCGAAACAATACATCGTACCAGCAAATAATTTTTCCTACTACTAATAAAATCCTACTACTAATAATTTTTCCTACTACTAATAAAATCCTAGCCTCTTAGTCATCTTCTTCTTGAATTTTGTTACCCATCTTCCTTGCTTCTTAGAAGAGGAAGGCGCAGAGTCGGAATTTCAGCTTGTCGACATGCCTATGGTGGCATGCAACCCCCATAATAAGAAAAATAAACAAATAACTTGCTCTTAAAATCACTAACGCATGAAGACGAAGAATCTGAACGGACAAAAGTAACAACATGTTTTGACTGTCAATTTTGTAAAGCAAAAAAAGAATCTAAAATTTCTTTTCTTTGGAAACATTGGCCAAACTAAGTAGTCAATTTTGGTTGGTTGTTCCGCTCATACATGTAATTTTTCATTTACAATATTTTTTTTATTGTGCTTAATTTGAGAACTTATATACTTGTTAGAGAATAAATGTATAGCATTGGTTTTTAAAATTCAGTGAAATTTATTATCTTTTGTAATGGTTGAAAATGCCCTTGTATATTTCTGAATGTAATATCGATCTTTGGCAATGAAGTTAAAAAATAAAGAAATTAAATTGCTGGAAGAAATGAAAACGCCTGTTGATAAATTTATACGCCAAGCCAGAAATTTCGGAGGCCCAAATATATAATCAACTTTGGGTGATAATGGACCAAAATAAGGACTAGAGGCTCTTTATAATTTCTCAAGCATTGAGTAGAGGCTTTTCATGAGGTTTCCCTTCCTTCCTTTTTAGGCCTAGAATTTGTAACATTTGTAGGTTACATGTCATGTATTTATTTGGACTAGTTATCTGCAAATTTAATATCGTCAACTTATGTTTTTGGGATGTTACTTAATGAAAAAAAAAACACTTATAGTTTCGGAATCTCTGTCCTTCAATTTCGTCTTTCAGCGATTCTTTTTATTTTTTAATGATTCTTAATTAAAAAGTCAATAAATTGGATAAATTTGTATTTTTTTTTAATTTAGAAGGTTAAATATGATATTATGAATTTTAGAGGGAGAAATATGTAATTTAAATATTTTTGAGGGGTAGCATTAATTTCTCCCTAAAATGAACTTATAAACCTAATTTTTTTACTACTTGATTTTGTGCTAAAAATTAGTTAGAAAATTTTATATGTAAAGAGATTACTTGTGAGTTGTGAATGATGCAAATTGACTCAACAGTTTGGATTCATCGTATCCATCAAATTCGATAAATTTTAAAGGTAAAATTAATTCTTGATAAGCTTAACCTAAACTTAATTCTATTCTTTTATCTGTGATAATATAAAATTTCTTGTGATGCAATCCCTTATCTAGTAAAACACTAAACCTTCCAATATTTTAACAATTGTGATAATCCTTAACTTGGCCGGTATATTCAGGCAGGCGGTTACCTAGACCACTATGTCAACTTTAAAGTTGGTTTCATTTGTCCTAAGTCTTAACATGTTTGGAAACTAATATTTTTATTGGAAAATAATTTGGCTCTTTTGTAGAAGATTTCATCTTAGCACTCGTCAGCTAATTAGAATGTAGCACTACATCCAAATTCTAGTAAAATAAATAAATTAGGATTAGAGTATTCTAAGCTTCGAGCTTTAACTTCAAAATTTATTGTATTAATTTTTAAACAAATTCAAACTGTCTGTCGAAACCATCTACCTACTTTACAAATTATGCATTTACATAGAAATTTATATATTTTTGAATTAATTTAATATAAAGCCAAGCAATCTAAAAATGATGAAACATGAATATATTAAAATTAAACAAAGCTTATTTTCTACTACTTGGCTTTACACTAAATTAAATAAAAAATTTATAAATTTGACATATAAACACATCACTCGTAAAATATATTGATTTCAACTGTTTGGACTCGTTAATTGAAGTCATTCCGATAAGTTTTGAAGTTCACTAAAAAGCTTGGTGAGAAGTTTTGGAGTTTATACTCATAAAAATTTTCTAAAAAGAATGAAAAATTTGACATTCAAATTATACATATAAAAGTAAAGATCATATTAATCGGTTTCAATCGACTAATTGAACTTGTTTAAACAAAGATATGAGTTCTTATAGTACAGACCAATGTGCATTATGCATAGTTTGTGGATACAAATCCGTTGTTTTTCTCAAAGAAAAGCAACATCCTATTTTAGAGGGAGAACAGAGAGAAGGAGAGAGAAATAGAGAAGAGAGAGAAAAGGAAAGTGTTGCTTTTCTCAGATAAAACAACAGATTTGAAATATAATACTGTAGTCTTACTCTTCAGTTAATTCATGCTTATCATAATAATTTATACATATTCATATTGAATTAGAATTTACATTTAATTTTATATAGAGGTGTCTACTGACCCAGTGAATTTTGTAAGCGATAGTTAGCATATTCCTTTTTTTTATTTATAAGGTGGGTTGCCAATCTTGGTAATAATAGAAAATAATTTGTAAAAGGTTTCGACAGAAGAAATATCATCTATATATATTATAAATAAAAAAATGATGAATTTGATAAGTTTCACCGTTAATTATGTGATATAAAATTTATTATGATTTTATATGAGTGAGGCTATAATATGCATAGCGTATTTTGATCTGTACCATAAATGTATATTTCTATGTTTGAAATCTAAACAACCGATTAGTTTTGTTCAACACAATATTTATATGAAAATATGTTTAGATGTCAAATTTATATTTTTTTTATATATTTTTTTGTATTTTTTAAAATAGGTAGAAAATCATTTGAATTAAAGATTCTAGACCATTTGAAATTAGTGATTTTCTACCTACCCCAATAAATAGTAAACATATGAAAAAAAAATATAAAATTTGGCATCCAAGTACATTTTTATATGGAAATTATAGTGAATGGTTCGGATCGACTATTTAGACTTTAAAAATAAAAATATGAATCCGTTGTACGGACCAAAGTGCGCAAATAACGCATCCAAGTACATTTTTTTTGTACATACCCAGCCTCACTCAGATCTATATTTTACAACATATGTGAAAAATATCAAATAACGCAAAAATAACAACAACAACGATAGACAACCAATACACAAGTCAACAAACACGCCTATAACTAGTTGTCTATTTCAAAATATAAAAAATGAATTATAATGCGTGTTGTTAAGATTATTAAAATATTGATCATCAAAGAATCTCAACTCTTTTACTTATATATGAAGTAAGGTTTGTTTGATTTGGCTGAGATATTACTTAATCAATAGATGCACTATCTTTGTGGCACACGCATACGATAAGTTGCACGGATTGCACATTTTTGAGAAAAAAATGCTGATTATAAAAAGATTATCTTTTAATGGTTCCTATTTTCAAATGAATATTTGAAACGGGATCAATCAACAAAAATAATAATAATTATAGAACATCGAATGATCGAAGACAAGTTTTATTATCCATAGAGATTATTTGTTACCCATTTGTTAATAAATGTGACGTAATGTTTCATGATAGAAAAATTATATTTAACAAATGTAAGCCCAAATTCCAAGCAATCCTTTTTTAACTCACAAAAATCTATTTTAGAAATAGATAAAATTATTTTGTACTTTACATATAGCGGACTTTAATAATTAGATATTTATACTTGCAAAGTTATCTGTTCAGACTTGTTGATGTTCATATCCACATTATAAATTGTTAATATATATACTGTTAGATATTTGTATTTGGAAAGTCATGTGAACAAACTGTTTCGTTCTTATATCTGTATTGTGTGTTATTAATATTCAGGTGTTTATGCAATCACTACCGTAAATTGATAATTAATTCTGCACAAGCACTTGACACATAGTCGGTGATTAAGACTTATAAGTCAGATATTCCCACCAAGTCGTTCACATCTTTTTGCAGAAATTTATACATTTTCTGCATCTTTCGACTTTTAATTATAGAAAACTATCCTAAAAATGTAACACATAAGGGTTGAAACTTGAAAATTTTATTCTTAGACGGGAAGAGCCGAGAAACAAAAAAAAAATGTTCTCCTAAAGAGGAAGAACATAACAACGAATAAAGATTGATAAAATAAAAAGGGAAAGAGCTGGCAAAATCTTTAAGAAAAAAACAGCTCTAGATTAAAATTTTTTTATAGAAATTAATATTAAATAATTTTGAAGTTTCTAAGGGGTACATGTGAAATTCCCCCTTTTTCTTTAGGGCCTGTTCGGCCGACTTCCCGCGAGTTACTATTCACGCGGGAAAAGAAAAATTCAGTTCAACTGAATTTTTGTTTTCTCGCGTGAACAGTAACTCGCAGTTCAATTCCTGTACCTATTTCTATTTTCAGTGGCCCGCCGAACAGGCCCTTATGTTGTGGAGAGACAAGGGAACGCGTATCCTCTGCATTAACTCAAAAGGGAATTTTTTGAGCTAATAAATTTTAACCGACCAATTTATTTAAAGATTCGTGCAAACTAGATCAGCACTAATATTAAAAATCCTCCTATGTCATAGGCCGGAGCCGGGTTGGATCCGTTTAAAATCAAACGGTTGAGATTCATTTAACTCAAAATATTCTTTTTTGAGTTAATGCCGAGGATACGCGTTCGAGACGAGACAAGGGGGCAATGTGATGATTTGCTTTTGTGATGTCAGGAGGCTATTCGTTTTTTGATTCTGTAGGAATTAGCAAACGAACAAATCCACAGTAGAACATATATTCAATTTCATTTGATTCCTAGTTTGTGGTGGAAATCTAAAATCTAACGGTCCCACGTGAACAACTTGAACCCCAAAACTTGTGCAAGTCGGGAGCTGTCCCCACTCCCAACAGTATAATGGACACGTGGCCCAACCATAATTTACTTTTTGGTAGTGCCAATAAATTTGTTTGACTCAAGATTATAGACCTAAGGACACGTTTCTCGCTCGCTCGTGACTCGCCTGAGCTCGCACAGCTTTTGTTTTTTGCGACCCTTGAACCAGGTGCACACAGTTAATAAATTTGGTTGAATGACATGTTAAACAAAGAGGTTTTTATTTTCTTCTTATGGTAAACTATTAGTTTTTTCAGGCAGGAGAACAAAAATAGAAAATAAGAAATAGAGAAACTGATATTTAGAAACCTTATTAATTACAAATAGAAATAAATCACCGCTAAATAAAAGAACTAATTAATTTTTTTAACAAAGCAGTTCTAGCTTCATACAGCTTATCCAAATTTTCCATCAGTTAAAAACGTTTAAAATGATGGCCTTAAATTAGTCCAAATTTAAATGATGTAATATGAAATTTGACATGTACTTTTTTTTTCTCTGTTATATAAAATATCCTCTTGGTCCTGGTTAGGGTTACTAAAATAATTCGCAGTTCGTGATTCGATTGACTTCGATTCGAAAAAAAATAACAATTAACTCGTTCGATTGAAGTTCGTTCTGAAACAAATAAAACCATTTTAGTTCGAATTTTATTCAAACTCAAACTCAAACTGGGTATAATTCATTCGAAATTGATTCGCGAACTATTTATGTTCGAATCTCAAATAATGCAACTAAATGGCTTCAACCATCCATCTTTAATAATTCGGAAGACAAACTTATATCAGAGCTCAAAATTGTTAATATAATAGTAACTTATAATAGGAAAATGCTTCAACAGTGTAACAAATTAATAATGAAATAAGTTCCATTTAACTAGATCGTGTGAAAATGCTTCAGCAGTGTAAAAGGACATCATGTGAATTTTGTTCCGCATGAAGAAAACTAATGCATAAACTACCGATATAACTAAGACTGTCAAAAAAATTCGTAGTTCGTGATTCGATTGACTTTGATTAAAAAAAAATCGTAATTCATAATTAACTTGTTCGAATAAAGTTCGTTCTGAAATAAATCAAACTAGTTTGATCAAATTTTATTCAAACTCAAACTCAAACTAAATTAGTTTGATTTGGTTTAATTCATTTGCAGCCCTAATTCTGGTTACAAATTTACCACAGGAGGCCTACGGGCATTCTACCAAAAAAAAAAAAAATTTATCACAGGAACAGCATATTATTATATTATTATACTATATAGTACAGTATAGAGATCCGACTTCCGAGTGCCTGTGCTGAACATTCTAGGAAGCTAACATTCTTCCAAACATAAAATCCCCCATCCCAAATTGAAACAACAACAAAAAGAAATTCAGCAAACGCCAACATGGCCGGACGTTTCCGTCGAACCATCACTTTCCCTTCGCCTAGACCCGACGCCGGCTGCACCACCGTCGCTGCCAAGCGGTCCTCCTACCGGACCCGCAGCTCGAGTCTTCCTGTCAGGTTCCACCCAATCATCTCCAACCTCGAGGATGACGTGGCATCCCTCCGGAGCTGGTCCGAGTCAAGAACCTCCCCTCAGGCGGGCTCCTCCACATGTCTCTTGGTTGGCGTTGACCTCATCTCTGTAGTCCTTGCCTCTCTGTCGGATTTGGTTAGCCACCCTCAAGCAGCCGACCCACTCCGCAAGTCTCCGATCACCGACCCGTATTTGGATGATCTTATGCGGCTAGCAGATTCCTATGATTTGTTCCGTATCTCTCTGATAAATCTTTCGCATCTCCAGAGCGAAACACAGGCTGCGCTTCGCCGCTGGGACTCAGCTCGGCTTGCCTCTGCCGTGCGGGCCCAGCGCAAGGCTAGTAAAGACATCATTCGTATTGCAACCAGGGCCAAAGCTGCTGCAAAAACCAAGCCACCACTACCGGCCCTAGAGGCTTCGGTCTCTCCTGATTCGACCGGTGTGATTATTCTTCCTGTCGTCTTTTGTGATGCAACCTTTGCTCTTGCAGCAGCATCAGCTGAGCTGATTTCTGGATTGGCGGTGCTGTCTAATGAAGCAACATCGCCGATTGCTCCGGTAATTGCCACTGGAGATCCTGTGAAGCTGTTAAAGATTTGGTGGATTGTGGATTTGATTAGGTGGAAAAGTCGGGCACGGAGGAGGGCAATGGGGAGGAAGAAGGAAGGTGGAATGGAGAGGAAAGTAGCAATGGAGAAGCTGGAGGGTCTGGAGAAATGCATAACAGCACTGGAGAGCGGCAGTGAAAAGGTTTTCAGGGCTCTGGTTAATGGAAGGGTTACCGTTCTAAATATCTTGACACCAAGCATTTGAAGTTTTAAATTTTGATTAGCCATTTGGGTCCCTATTTTTCTTCTTTCTTTTCTTAGTTTCTTTTTTAAAAAAAAATTGTCGTTTTGAGAGGCAACTGTTCCTTGTGCAGAATTAAACGAATGCAATAGGCTGTAAACATATTAGATAGATTTTTGAAAAGTGGTGCTTCTGTTTGTTTGTTTTCAGATTAAATTGGTGATTTTGTTCTCAAATTAATCTCTATTTCTAATTTTCTCACTCCTCCAATTCTCATCCTAGGATTTACATGATGGATGGTTGGAAATTGGAACTGACGCAGTGACGCATTCCTCTAGTTTCCTTTTCTTAAAGGCAAAATGATAATAATAAAAGTAGACACATGAACTTCATGTGACAAAAAATCTGAAAGATATGATGACAAGGCAGGGGAGAAAAAGAAAGTTAACTATTTCCAAGAGTAATTATGCAGTGGAATCAATATGTCAGTCTAAACTCTCAACTGTAATTTCTGGAAAAAGAAAAGGCCGATGAATTTGCTCTTTTTTTTTTTTTTGCAGTTGATCCTATAATTTTTATTGCACATTTGATTTCAAGTTAAACTGTTCAAGGTCTTAACCTAAAATAATTAAAGTCTTCATCCGATCATTTCAATTTGATCAAATTATTTGAATTGACATCACAATATGAGCATTTGAATTTGATTGAATGAAGCATCACCATAATAGCAAGAAAATATGGACGCAAGTGTTTGCTCCTTAAACAAACATTGCATGGTTTTAAAAAAAAAGAGTAGTGAACAAGGAAATAATAACTTTTTACCACAAAATGAATAAGAGAGATAAATTACCAATGAAAATTCAGAACTAACAAAATTATACTTAAAATTGTTTCATTGGAAAAGTGGTTATATTCAATAAAAAAAGATGAAAGCAAAAAAAGAGTAATGTCTAGTCTGTTTGTTCTGTAATTTTATATTCAATAAAAAAAGATGAACTAAAGGATCTCGAAGGAAGAGTACAACGAAACAATTAAATGAAACAGTGGTTAGAAAGATATAGAAAAATTCAAACTTTATTTTATTATATTAATAAAATTCCATCAAAAATAGAAAAGAAAAAGGAAACATCGAAAAACTTCTGACAATTCAAAAATATTATTTATTTCAATTCGTAATTTTTAGTTATTTCGGCTATAGATTTATCTATTATAAAATTAGATAATAATTCTTTGGTTGATTGTATCATTTGCGAGAAACTTATTATGAATCCACTGATTTCTGCTGCTGCTGTTATTGCTGCTGGATTGGTTGTGGGGCTCCAATGATCTCCAATGCAGAAGATTATGAGCTCAATTGTTATAATAATAGAAGTATAAAATTTAAAAACTTAAACCTCCATCTTTTAAAAAAAATGTTTCATTTGCAAATCTAAGAAAAAGAAAAACTACGTACACTGCATTAACGGCAGTTAGAATTGGGATCCTGAGATCATGCATGATGCATGTCATTTTAGAAAGGGAATGCATTATTGACTTCCATAATTTGACGACGTCCCTAAAGATATTTATAGGTTTTGTAACAATAGACAAAGTGCAACTAATTTAGAAAGGGACTGCATTATTGACTTCCATAATCCTGATATCATGCATTATTGACTTCTATTAACTACCATTATCATTACCGTACATAATTTTAAAGAGTATAGTTTGCTAACATAAATATTTAATTAGTACGTACTAGTAATATAATTCAAATTTGGAGTCGGGCAAAGTTACTAAATTGCTATGAAGTATTTCAAGCCACTGCATACTAAATTATCAAAGTAATGAGTAGGGTTCAAATGTATTATTATTTTGTGCTTCAATATGTTCCACATTCTTTATTTCCGTTTTCAAAGTCCGAATAGTCAACCTGAACCACTCAACATTATCTTCATAATAAAAATGCTTGGAGACCAAATTTTATATTTTTTAGAGTTTATTTTTCTATTCTTTTACATAGATACAATATCACTTTATCGGATGATCTAGAATCTTCTTAAAATATAGTTATTTTTTAATAATTTCTTAAATTAGTTTTCTGGAGACGTATGTACTAACGGGAAATTTCTGGAGAATATTATTTAAAATAATTTCAACAGTAATTTATCGTTTAAAATAATTTTAACAGTTTGAATTTATTGTTTAAAATGTTGATAATCACAAAACAATGACAAATGAGAATTTTAAGTACAAGTACAAGATTAAATGAGGTTTCTAAGCACAAAAATAAATGTAGATAAGGTTGATAAGCATAAAGACAACAGCAAATGAGGTTGCTAAGCACAAAAGCAAGAACAAATTATCTTTCTTTGCACAAGAATATTGGGAAATGCATTTGTTAAGCATATGAACAAGAACAAAAGTGGTTGATAAGAACAATAACAATAACAAATGAACTTGTTAGGCATAAAAATAATAACAAATGAGGTTGTTAAGCATAAGAACTAATGCAAATGACGTTGCTAATCACAAGAACAATGACAAATTAGGTTGCTAAGCATAATAACATGGGCAAATGAAGTTGCTAAGTACATGAACTAATGCAAATGATGTTGTTAATCACAAGAACAATAACAAATGAGTTGCTAAGCACTAAAACTAATGCAAATGAAGTTGCTAAGCACTAAATCAAGGGCAAATGAGGTTGATAAGTACTAAATAAAGGGAAAATGATGTTACTAAACACAATAACAATAACAAACAAGGTTGCTAAGCATAAAAATCAAGGCAAATGAGCTTTTTTTCCACAAGAATATTGACAAATGCGCTTACTAAGCACAAGAACAAGAACAAGATCAAAAGTGATTGATAAGCACAAAAACAACAACAAATGAGATTGCTAAGCATAAGAACATTGACAAATTAGGGTGTGAAGTAAAAGAACTAATACAAATGATGTTGCTTAGCATAAGAACAAGTGCAAATTAGGTTGCTATGCGCAAAACAAGAGCAAATGAGTTTATTAAGCACATGAACTAATACAAATGAATAATCCCAAGAACAATGACAAATTTGTTTTTTAAGACAACAACAAGCGCAAATGAGGTTGATAAGCACAAGATCAAGGGCAAATGATGTTGCTAAGCACGTGAACAACTGCAAATGAGTTTACTAAGCACAAGAACAAGGGCAGAGGAGATTTTATTGCATAATAACATTGGCAAATGCGCTCGGTAAGTACAACAACAACAGTAAAAGAGATTGATAAGCACATGAATAAGGGCAAATGAGGTTGCTAAGCAAATGAAGTAATATAAATAATGTTGATAACCACAATTACAATAGCAAATGAGATTGATAAGTACAAGATCAAAGGCAAATAATATTTGACTAGGGCCAAAGCTGCCGCAAAAACCAAGCCACCACTACCACCCCTAATGTTGCCAAGCACAAGAACAAGGGCAAAAGAGGTTAAGAAGCTTATGAACAACGACAATTGAGGTTGTTAAGCACACGAACAAGGGCAAATGAGGTTGTTAAGCACAAGAATAAATGCAAATGATGTTCATAAGCATAAGATCAAGGGAAAAAGATATTGTTAAGTACACGAACAACGCCAATTGAGGTTGTTAAGCACACAAACAATGACAAATGAGGTTCCTAAGCACAAGAACAAATACAAATGACGTTCATAAGCATAAGATCAAGGACAAATTATGTTGCAAAGTGCAAGAACAACGACAAATGATGTTGTTAAGTAAAAGAACAAGTGTAAATGATGTTGCTAGGCACAAGAACAAATGCAAAAGTAGTTAAGAAGCATATGAACAACGACAATTGAGGTTGTTAAGTACTCGAAAAAGGGCAAATGAGATTCCTAAGTACATGAACAAATGCAAATGAGGTTCATTAGCACAAGGTCAAGGGCAAAAGAGGTTGTTAAACACAAAAACAAGTGTAAATGGTGTTGCTAAGCACAATAACAAGAGCAAAAGAGGTTAAGAAGCATATGAACAACGACAATTGAGGTTGTTAAGCACACGAACAAGTCAAATGAGGTTCCTAAGCAAAAGAATAAATTCAAATGAGGTTCGTAAGCACAAGATCTAGGGCAAAAGAGGTTGTTAAGCATACAAACAACGCCAATTGAGGTTGTTAAGCATACAAACAAGGGCAAATGAAGTTCCTAAGCACAAGAACAAACACAAATGAGGTTCATAAGCACAAGATCGAGGAACAATTATGTTGCAAAGTGCAGGAACAACGACAAATAAAGTTGTTAAGCACAAGTACAAGTGTAAATGATGTTGCCAAGCACAAGAACAAGGGAAAAAGAGGTTAAGAAACATATGAACAACGACAATTGAGGGAGTTGACTTTAGGAGTCCGAATTGAAATTTCAGTTTGAAATCGTCATGAGCTGGACCGAGCATAGCTTGCAAGCTGGTGAGATGGCTCGTTGGGTTTGGTTGGACCTTGTTTTAAGAAGAAAATAAACTCTACAAACTTTTTGACCGAGTTGAATCGAGCTGGACAGTAGCACACAAATTCATACAAATTCACAAATTGATGCCTAGCTGAGTTAGCTTGCGAGCAAGTTAGGTCCCAACTTGAACTCATTAATTCTGAACTGAGGTAGTGGCGAGTTGACTCGTTAACAGCTCAGTTCAGTAATGAGCGAACTGTTAGCAAGCGAGTCAAGATCGAACCACAAGTTACGAGCTTTTTTGGCACTCTACTTGTAGGAATCAAATCTGCTGCGATCCTCTTTCTGTGAATAGTAACCCTGGTATTCCTGCTTTTCGGAATCTAACTGTTTAATTTTTTTAAAGAATGAATCTCGAAGTAACTTTTTTAGAACTGTTGTGTACGCATCTCGAAATAGTTGAACGGTTAGATTCGGAAAAGTAAAGATAACAGAGTTATTGTTTACATGCAAAGATTGTAGCAGATTTGGACCCCTACTTGTATGGCTCTGAGATGCAAAGGTTGGCACTATTTTGGATTTATGCCGGACTTTATAGTTTATAGATTTGACGTTGTTAAGCACACAAATAATTGAGATTGTTAAGCACACGAACAAGGGCAAGTGAGGTTCCTAAGTACAATAATAAATGCAAATGAGGTTCATAAGCACAAGATCAAGGGCAAAAGAGGTTGTTAAGCACACGAACAACGCCAATTGAGGTTATTAAGCACACAAATAAGGGCAAATGAAGTTCCTAAGAACAAGAACAATCACAAATGAGGTTCATAAGCACAAGATCAAGGGCAAATTATGTTGCATAGCGCAAGAACAAAGACAAATGAGGTTGTTAAGCACAAGAAAAAGTGTAAATGATGTTGCTAAGCACAAGAACAAGGGCAAAAGATGTTAAGAAGCATATGAACAACGACAATTGAGGTTGTTCAGCACAGGAATAAGGGCAAATGAGGTTCCTAAGCACCAGAACAAATGCAAATGAGGTTCATCAACACAAGAACAAGGGCAAAAAAGAGGTTGTTAAGCAGATGAACAACGCCAAATGAGTTTGTTAATTACACAAAAAAAGGGCAAAGGAGTTTCCTAAGCACAAGAACCAATGCAAATTAGGTTTATAAGCACAAGATCAAGGGCAAATTATGTTGCAAAGCTCAATAACAATGACAAATGAGGTTGTTCAGCACAAGAACAAGTGTAAATGATGTTGCTAGGCACAAGAACAAGGGCAAAAGAGGTTAAGAAGAATATGAACAACGACAGTTGAGGTTGTTAAGCACACGAACAAGAGAAAATGAGGTTCCTAAGCACAATAACAAATGCAAA
The DNA here is from genome assembly GCA_964058825.1 of Carex arenaria. Lineage (NCBI taxonomy): Eukaryota > Viridiplantae > Streptophyta > Magnoliopsida > Poales > Cyperaceae > Carex > Carex arenaria. The sequence continues at coordinate 34,594 of CAXKVW010000900.1, forward strand.
TGAGGTTCATAAGCACAAGATCAAGGGCAAAAGAGGTTGTTAAGCACACGAATAACGCCAATTGAGGTTGTTAAGTACACAAATAAGGGCAAATGAGGTTCCTAAGCACAAGAACAAACGCAAATGAGATTCATAAGCACAAGATCAAGGGCAAATTATGTTACAAAGCACAAGAACAACGAAAAATGAGGTTGGTAAGCACAAGAACAAGTGTAAATGATGTTGCCAAGCACAATAACAAGGGCAAAAGATGTTAAGAAGCATATGAACAACAACAATTGAGGTTGTTAAGCACACGAACAAGGGCAAATGAGGTTCTAAGCACAAGAACAAATACAAATGAGGTTAATAAGCACAAGATTAAGGGCAAAAGAGGTTGTTAAGCACACAAACAAGGACAAATGAAGTTCCTAAGAACAAGAACAATCACAAATGAGGTTCATAAGCACAAGATCAAGGGAAAATTATGTTGCATAGCGCAAGAACAAAGACAAATGAGATTGTTAAGTAAAAGAAAAAGCGTAAATGATGTTGCTAAGCACAAGAACAAGGACAAAAAAAGTGAAGAAGCATATGAACAAAGGCAAATGAGGTTCCTAAGCACACAAACAAATGCAAATGAGGTTCATAAGCACAAGATCAAGGGAAAAAGAGGTTGTTAAGCACACGAAGAACACTAATTGATGTTGTTAAGCGCACAAACAAGGGAGAATGAGGTTCCTAAGCACAAGAACAAATGTAAATGAGGTTCACAAGCACAAGATCAAGGGAAAAGAGGTTGTTATGCAGACGAATAATGCCAATTGAGGCTGTTAAGCACACAAACAAGGGCAAATAAATTTCCTAAGCACAAGAACAAACACAAATGAGGTTCATAAGTACAAAATCAAGGGTAAATTACGTTGCAAAGTGCAAGAACAACGACAAATAAGGTTGTTAAGCACAATGACAAGTGTAAATGGTGTTGCTAATAAGCACAAGAACAAGGACAAAAGAGGTTAAGAAGCATATGAACAACGACAATTGAGATTAATAGCACAAGAACAACGGATAATAGATGAAATAAGTCCGGTAGCAATGAGTTGAATTAGTCATGTCATTGTTGATTTCGTTTGTCGTGACGTGATTTGACACATTTCATTGTTGATTTTGTTACGACCTGCACATAACGTGATTTGCGTTATGTGTCAGTTCACGTGATATATTTCATTTTAATTGAAAATAATGTGTCGCTACACTTGATAAAAATTGATCCGGACATATGCGAGTATGCGACTAATTTTCATCAACATTATTTCTTTATTTTTATTTATTTTACAGTAATTATTTTTTTAGTATTTTTTATTATTTTTCTGTGAACTAACTTAAAACTTGAAAAATATATATATATATTGTAAAGTGATGTATTCAAATTACGGTATGTTAATCACATCTCATCACGTTATGTTTTTTCTTCACTAGCATTGAAGACACAATTTGTCCTTCAGAATATTTGCAAGAAAAGTATATAAATGTGATCTGTTCGATCTTAGTTATGCGGGAATCTCAACTTGCTTGTATGTATAGGTGGCAAGGAGCTGGCTCGTCACGAGTTGGGCTCAGTTTGAACTCACCACGAGCTGACTCGTTCGAGTCATGAGCAAGTTCACTTTAGGAGTCCAAACTGAAATTTCAGCTTGAAATCGTCATAAGCTGGACCGAGCATAGCTTGCGAGCTGGTGAGATGGCTCGTTGGGTTTGGTTGGACCTTGTTTTGAGAAGAAAATAAATTCCACAAACTTTTTTGACCGAGTTGAATCGAGCTGGACAGTAGCACACAAATTCATACAAATTCACAAATTGATGCCTAGCCGAGCTAGCTTGCGAGCAAGTTAGGTCCCAGCTTGAACTCATTATTTCTGAACTGAGGTAGTGGCGAGTTGACTCGTTAACAGCTCCGTTCAGTAACGAGTGAACTGTTAGCAAGCGAGTCAAGATCGAACCACAAGCTACGAGCTTTTTTGGCACTCTACTTGTAGGAATCAAATCTGCTGTGATCCTTTTTCTGTGAATAGTAACCCTGGTATCTCTGCTTTTCCGAATCTAACTGTTCAATTTTTTTAAAGAATGAATCTCGAAGTAACTTTTTTAGAACTGTTCTGTGTACGCATCTCGAAATAGTTGAACGGTTAGATTCGAAAAAGTAAAGATAACAGAGTTATTGTTTACATGCAAAGATTGTAGCAGATTTGGACATATGGCTCTGAGATGCAAAGGTTGGCACTGTTTTGGATTTATACCGGACTTTAAAGTTTATAGATTTGACGAGGAATAGTTTGTAAATTTTTCTGTCCAAGCAAACTAAATGAAATGGGAGTGGAATCCCAATTTGATTTCACCAATAAATCATGATACATGTTTGAAATATGTTTAAGTCACTAATAAATCATGTATTCGGAAAACACTCCTTTCATTTACTATTCGCGATACTTTTCTTAGCCAAACTTTGCACTTTGATCAAAGTCCATAGGGTATATATATGTGGCTGAAAGTTTTTAAGATGATGCTCAATAGTATGTTTTAGTTGTTTTTTTTTTTTTTTTGTGTGAAAAAAACAGCTTATGGGATACATGGGTCTTTTTGGTGAATTGAAAAATTGAGGCTGTATTGAACCATCATAATTTTGATCGGTTCATGCTCATACCAGTATTTACCACCTGAAAACTTGTCCTATTGGTGTGAAAAACTGATCTGATTACAACCGTTTGGTTGTGTATCTAATGTTTGATTAACGATTCACTCTAATCAACCCGTTAATCTGTATTAAATCCGAAGGCAAACAGCTAAGAGCCTAGGAGGTGCAAGTTTGAAAAGCTTTCAGCCTTAGCCTTTTATGGTTTATCAAAAAATTCTAAAATTAGGGTGTTTCTAAGTTAATTAAGTTTATCTGTGAACTCAACTATAAAATCTATCATATTATTTTAAACGATAAATTCAAACATTGAAATCTTCTACCTTACGAGTGATATGTCTATATGCAAAAATTTCAAAATTTCAAATTAATTTTGTATAGAGTCAAGTGGTAAAAAAAATGTGCAAAAAATGAATGCATTAAAATTAATTTATAAACTTTCTTATTTTGACCACTTGACTTTATATTAAATTATCAAAAGTTTGAATTTTTTTTCATGTAAACGCATCATTTAAAAAGTAGAAGGATTTCAACAGTTTGAATTTGTTGGTCCCAAAAGTACATAGAGAGGGTGAATAGCGTCTTTTTAAACTTTTTAACTAAGTTGCAAGTTCTTAACGTGTCTTTAGTTACCCTTGATGGAAACTAGGATAACTTGGTCCTAAACGTCGATATGCAACAAATAAAGTAAATAATAGAGTTTAGAGATACTTGACACAAGAGTTGTTACGGAGTTCGGCACTAACACCTACGTCTCTGGGGCACCGTAACCTTTGAGTAGATGGCGCGCCTTTCTTTACCCATTGAGAAATGATTACAAGTTGGAACTGGTGACTCCTTACACCTTCTGAGTATCACACAGCCCGGAGCACGGAATCGGCTCAGCGAGCGCTACAGCTTCGCAAGGTGAGTCCTAAGACTCGAAAGTAGAAAAGGTTGATAACACATGATCGCTCTAATAGTAGGTTGTATTGATTGAATATATTGAAGTTGAGGTGCACAAGCTATAACGACTTTTTCTAGATCGGAGAATATGAAATATTGAAGTTTATGGTGGCTAGAGTGATTGTCCAAACCTAGACCATGCTTCTATTTACAGAGAGCTCAGAAGATGGAAGTAATTTTGCCTTACTGTTGTAACGGTCCCATAACCGTTACAACGATCCGCCAACTTACGCTAGGTTTAGGTGCCGTTACTCTCAACACTGGACGTATCATTACAACGGTCCACACCACGGTAATCTCTGTTTAGTTGCCTTTACATGCCGGTCCAATCTGAATTATACCAGCGTGACATCGGTAATGTATTTTATTTATTCCTTTATAAAGGTTCCTAAACCGTTACAACGGTAGACCTTATTTAGTCCATTCTTAAGCTTATTTTACTAATATTACAGATTTGATGTCCTTAATCTTGATATAGTCTTCTAGTATTCAATCTCTTGCACTTCATGACCATATTCTTGATATTGATAGCAGTTTAGTATTTCATCCTTGATGTGTAATTCCTCAATCTCTCATTGCCATGAACCTGCATAATATCTCAAGACAAGCAAACTGTAAAATTTAATTTATATATATTTTGCATATCTAGTCAAAACAGATAAGTAGATTATGGTACAATCCAACAGAATTCATCGTTTGAAACTAATCTAAAAGATTGTAGAGTTTAGTTCACAAAGAAGTTTAGTGAACTTAAAAACAACCAAATTTTACTCGAGAAATATGCATATACTTTTTTTCTAAGAATCAACCAATTTGTCTAATAAAACACTTTGGATAAAGCATGTTTTTTGTTCTGATCACCATATCAATATTCAACAAATAGTTTCAAAAGTGGTAAATTACAATATATTTTTTAGCAAGTACGTTGTGTACGCCGTCAGATCAAAATCATAATTCTAAGAACATTTTCAGATAAAAAAGAGGAACTAAAAAACTAGTTAGTGCACAATCGGGACGCATAAGCAATACAGCTCCTCGTTGCATGTAGTACCGTCAATTAAGATCAAATTCGACCGATTAACCCGTTGGATATACATCAAGATTTGTAGAAACTTGATCTAAACAAATCTAGATTTATTCTCATGAATTCTTGATGCTGATTAAATAGTTCTGACCGAGTATCAGATCAAATTTGATTCGAAGGCAGCATAAATCACAGCGCTAAAAAGAATCTGAACATCATTTTGCCGAGAGTGCTGTGAGACGGGTGAACTATTAGCACGAACAATGCTTTGTGGAACCCACCACGCGGCTAATGCGGGAAACTCATGAGGCTTTTGTAATTTTAATGGTGCATTTTCAATGTTTATCAATATTTTCGCGACCCGTTTATGTAGCAATGAATAATGTATGAAATAAGTCCGGTAGCAATGAGTACTGAATTGAATTAGTCATGTTATTATTGATTTCGTTACGACACATTACGTTATGAGTATCAATCATGTGATGTGATTTGCTCAATGTGTCAATTCACCTGATGTGTCTCATTTTAATATAAAATAATATGTCACTATATTTCATAAAAATTGATCCGGACATACCATGTGACTAATTTTCATCAACATTATTTCATTATTTTGATTTATTTTACATTAATTATTTTTAGCATTTTTTATTATTATTTTTTTCTGTAAACTAACACTAAACTTGAAAAACAATAACCAAAAATATCGTGAAGTGACGTATTCAAGTCATGACATGTTAATCACGTCCCGTCACGTTAGGTTTTTTCTTCACTAGGGCTGAAGTTTGTTTCACTTCACATAAGGCCACACAGTTTGTCCTTCATAATATTTGCAAGAAAAGTTAAAAAATGTGATCCGTTCGATTTTAGTTATGCGGGAATCTCAACTTGCTTGTATGTATGGGTGACAACAAGCTGGCTCGTCACGAGTTGGGCTCAGCTTGAACTCGTCACGAGCGGGTTGACTTTAGGGGTCCGAGCTAAAATCTCACTTTGGAATCGTCACGAGTCGGATCGAGCTAGCTTGCGAGCTGGTGAGTAGGCTCGTTGGGTCTGGTTGGGCTTTGTTTTTAGAAGAAAATAAATTACAAAAAAAATTTGGCTGAGTTGGATCGAGCTGGACCGAGCTAGACAGTATAAATGCACACAAATTCACAAATTACTGCCTAGCCGAGCTAGCTCGCGAGCTGGCGAGCAAGTTAGGGCCCCAGCTTGAACTTGTTAATTATGGACTGAGCTTGTGGTGGGCTGGCTCATTAACAACTCAATCTAGTATCGAGCGAGTTGTTAACAAGCGAGCAGGGGCGGATCTCAGTGTATTGGAAAGGTGACTAAGCCACTCCTATGATTTTAAAATTTAAGGTATGTTTATTGAATTTAATGAAATTTTATTTTTTTAGAACTTTCTATATAGTCCAGCCCCCTCAATATTAATCAAATGTTTGCTTGTAGTCTAGTTGTTAGTGCTCTACTTTGTAGTTCAAAGGTCTTGGGTTCAAATTCCACTCACCACATTTTGTATTTTATTTTTTAGCCTCCTTTATCAAAAATTTCTAGTTCCGCCTCTACAAGCGAGTCAGATGTGAGTCAAAATCGTG